>VMDR010004201.1:0-62653 GCA_007922815.1 Macrotus californicus
GGGCTTTTTGAGCTTCTGATAATACTGTATGTTTTCCATCAAATTTAGGACATGTTTTATTATTATGTCTTCAAATATTTTTCCCTTCTCTCCTTCTGGGATTCCAACTATATACACGTCCCAGATACATATATAACATATTCCCACAAGTCACTAAGGTTCTTTTTTGTTTTCTAATCTTGTTTCTGTCTGTTCTTCATATTGGATAATTTCAATGGATCCACCTTCATATTTAACTGTTAGGCTCATCCTGTATATTTTTCATTTCCAATATATATTTTTCATTGTTTCCATTTTTCTGCTTAGATTCTCCATCTGTTAACTCAGTATTTTCTTTAAGTCTACAGATATATTTATAATAGCTGCTTTAAAGTCACTGTCTGCTAATTCCAACATCTGGGTTGTCTCACTGGTGTCATCATACTGTCCTTTGGATCTATTGCCCTGAACTACAATTGTCCCAGGCAGAAAGTGAGGATAAACACATAACTCATGTTGGGTGTTTTCCTTCCTTCAGGAATCACTGTTGGGAAGGAATGCCTCAAACAGTTGCCTCATATATTGTGTCCAGGATTAGAGTTGTTTACAGTGGGATGTCAAGTTCAGTAGGAATGGCTCCAGCATGGCCAGAATATAAGTCCCATATGTCAAGTTCTTTAAAAGTTATGTATAAAGTGTGTTGCATTTTAAAATTCATTGCAGAAATGTGCTATTTTAAAAAAAATACCCTAAAGTCTTGTGTAAAGGACAGAACCTTTTGTAATGTAAATATCAGCCCTGAAAGCATACATTGGGCTGGAAAAAAATCTGAGGCCCTTTGTGCACAATGTATTAAAAAGAGATTTATCAGAAACAGTGTAGAAGTTACTTTGGAATAAAGCAGGTTATGCCCTGAACTGAAGGAGCCAAGGAAAAATCACACCTCCTCCTAAGGAAAACTGCCTTGTTCACAGCTTTGGCTGTTAAGAGAGGTATAGGATCTTGTTCCTCCTGGATGCAGCCTAGCATAAACAGATGAGCTGGGATCAATCAGATTTCTTCTCCAAGAGTATGAGCTAGGACTACAGAGAGTACTGGTGGTTGGATAGAGATATTGATGGAAATCCTTGTAAGTTAGAGAGAGGTCAGAGTAGCTATGATAAGCTAGAAACACACTAAAGGATGTTTAGTAGAAACTATAGAAAATTTGGCTGGTTGGAAAATAAAAATAGGGAATGAAACATAATTGCTAGGAGAAGTAGAGAGACCATGAGAGATATGGAGAAAGTAATTACTACTTACATCTGTTTTAGAACCAATAGTTTTCCAATTCCAATTCTAGGCCATCTACGTATTTATAATACCCACCCACAACCCCCGACACATACACCTTTCCTCGTCATCTGCCTCCTCTCTTTATTTGAGGTCACTTGAGTGAACCTCTGTTCTTTGCAACGTAGATTGTTTATCTAATATGTATGTGTCTTAGAGTTTTCCAGGCCCGTAAAGGGCAGGGAAAATAGAAAAGACCTGGGTATTTTAGGCAGAGGGAACAAAATCATTAACAAAGATATAGAGGCTTGGAATCACATGTCTGTCTAGGGATCAGAAGACTTTTTTACCCATTTGTATTACAACTTGTCCCAAAGCAAGATTTGAGGCTGAATATGTGACACATGGAAGTAAGTAAATGAGAAAATGAATGTAAGGTAAAAATAAAAGTAGGAAAATAAGCTTAGCATTAGGAGTAGGGTCCTCACATAATTAAGAGAATTAGGCTGCTCGACAGGATGAAGGAAGCCTGAACTGCTTCTCCTGAAAGCCTAGAAAAAGTTAGTATTGGGAATATTGCAGTATATACCTTTTCATTATTCATTTATTTACTCATCAATGCATTCATTCAGTCATTATTCATTTACCCACTATTTATTAAGCATTTACTATGTGCCGGCTCCTAGGATAATAACTAAAGAAGAACCAAAGTTGAGTTGGTCCCACTTCGAGGGTTCTCAACCTGGGAGGTGACATAAATGGAGCACATAAACCCACCATACAGCATCCAGTGACTCCATTATTAGGGCAAAATGTCGTGAGACACAAAGTAATGAAACCAACATTTGATCAATAGCCATGTCCTATGCTTGCTTCTTCCATTCACCTCTGTTTCAGCTATTGGGAGGACTGAATACTTTCTGCAAACTCCTAACTGACAGAAAATAATTTCATGTGGCTTGCTCACAGCTGGAGCCAGAGAATGAAAATTACTCTTCAGCATCAGCTTGCCAGCTGCAAAGCCCAGGGATAAGCACAGGAGCTCTCTGCCTTTATTTTTTGAGTACCTGACATGTACTGAGGACTCACAGTGTGTTAGGTTCCACAGCAAACAGGGGAGGAGACCAAGTTCTGGCCTCAAATGTTCACAGCTGTTTTGTAATCTGATAATTGTGCATGACAAACCTCAGACTGTAACTCTGAAAATAGCATGGCTGTAATCATAACAAAATGGAACAGCCATTGGCAAAATTTGTTTTCTTAGTTATCACTTCCATAAGGAACTTCCTAACACTCCTAGGGAAAGAGAAGAGAAAACTCTCTCAACTTCCTGCCACTAAACCTCTGAATTATCCTGGGGTTGGGGAGGGGACTGATGGGGGGAAAATGCAGACAACTGTAAATGAACAACAATAAAGTAATTAAAAAAACAAAACAAAAACCTCTGAATTATCATCATCTTGCATTCATCCGTTCCTCCTTTCTTCTCTCCTCTAGGCGTTCCACCTTCTGTCCATAACTCATCCATTCTCACCTCCTCAGAGACTTGGCTCTACCGATTAGTTTATCTGTCCCCTTCATCTTCAACTTCTTCTCTCTATGCCAGGGTCCCTCTCCTTGGCATTTAACATATTCAACTTTTACTTTCACCTAAAAAAATCCTGTCTACATGGTCTTTACTGCCTTCTTAGCTCAATTCAGTCTGGCTTTTTACATTTGAAATTCTTCTTCCCAAGGTCCCTAATGATTTACTAATTATTCTATGTCTAGTTCTTATCTTCAGTGACCTCTTAGCATGCAACATGACTGACCACATGCTCTGTAAACACTACACACTTATTATAAACATGCTCTTCCTTAGGCTTCTAGGACACTATGCTTCCTTGTTGTCTTCTAACTTCTCTGCCTTACACTTTATCCTAAATTTTAGACTCCCTCCTCTTTCCAAACCTTCAATCATGGTGTTCCTCCTACAAGCGTTCCCTAATTAAATCAGTGTTAGGGCATCCTACCACATGCTCCCATAGCACCCCATGCTACTTCCCAACCACAGCCCATCATTCATTCAATAATAATTCATTAAGAGCTTCTGATATGATGGCCATTGTGTTAGGAACCGAGAATACAGTTGTGAGCAAAACATCCACAGGTCCCACTCTCAAGGAGCTCCAATTTAATAGGAGATACAATAAAATCAAATAATTACACAAACAAATGAATAATTCTACACTGTGATACATGCAATAGGAGAAAGGATCAAGAGTAATGAGACTATATAATAGAGGAAACTTAACACTATCTCCATTGACAAGGCAGGGGGCACTGGAGCGGGTTGTAGGGATTGATATTTGGGCTGAAATCTTAGAAGTGAGTACCTGTGTGAAGAAAGGTGTGAAAAGTGTTTCAGAAAGAGGAGATAGCACATATAACTGAAGTACAGCAATAATAGGGGGAAAGTAGTACAAGTTAAGGCTTAGAGACCCAAGTAGGCCTGAGCCCATAGAAGTAACTAGAAGGTTCTCTGAAAATTTGGTCCCTATCCTAAGAGCAATAGGAAGATACTGAGGGACTCTAGGATGACATAATAAGATTGAAAACTTGAAAATATCAGTTGATGCAGTATAGAGAATGGATTGGAAGGGGCATGAATGAGTGAGGGAAATACCACTTACAAGGCTTTTACAGCAACTCTGTAGGTTGGGCTAGGGGGGTGACAGCAAGTATGAAAAGAGTGGTTTAATTTGAGAGATATTTAGGAGGTATAGGGACAAAGGGTTATATTTAGGACTTAAGGAAGGTAAGAGGTAGAAGGATGGCATTAAGGAGGTTCACAAGAGTGAGGATTTCTTACCTTGGACATATAGTACATATCAGCTTCCCTTAGATTCTGCTCACCCTCTCCTGCCCTTTCCTCTATGGATCTCAAGCCCAGTCACCAGACTCAAAATCTCTGAATTATCTGAGAGTCTGTTTTGGCCTTGTACCCAATCTTGCCCTCTCGCTCCTACCCTAGTCACCTTCAACAAGATCAATATTGCTATATTGTCTCAGAGGGGCATCTGGAGAGACCACAAAATGATCCAAAAATGCAAGTCTTTTCTTTCACTCTTACAGGCAAGTGATGTAAAATTCCAGACTTTCGTATTTTTTATGGTAACCAACTGAGTTATAAAGGAGTACTAAAATTTGTTAGTCATGAACTAAAATTAGCTTTTAACTGGAGTTCACAGAAGACTTTAATTCAGTTCTCTACTAAGAAGTCTGGCTGCCAGGCGATATTTGGCAATGTTGCAAAGCTTGTCCTCACATTTACGCACGCAGCCAGTTAGAATTCTCGCAATTTTCAGGAAGAACACTTTGTTATTGGGGCATTACCAGTGAGGTTCTGAGCTGGTTATGGTTTATGGTGCCTGACGTTCATTTTAATGACACATTGTGATTCATGGAGCTTCATTTTGATCAATTGAACATGCAATGGGTTATTTGATTAACCCTCTGGGGTAGAAGGATGCACCTCTCTGACCTTATTTCCTGCCACTTCTTCCTTCCCCCTTCCTTGCTGACCCAGAACACGCATAACAAGCTCCCAACCTCCTTTACACTTGCTAGGCCCTTTGTCTGGAGGGCTTTCCCACCAGATATCACATAGCTAACTCTTGTTTCCTTCAGTCTTTCTCAAATGTCACTTGTGTGGGGCCTTCCCTGACCACTATATTTAAATCATATTCTTCTGATTCCCTGAACTTCCTCGCCTACTTCCCCGTTTTCTTTTTCTTCTTGACACCTACCACACCATCTGATAAACTATATATTGTACTTATTTGTTTATTGATGATTTACCTCCCACTAAAAGTTAAGCTCCATAAGTGCAGGGGTTTTTGATTCTTTTGTTTGTTGTTCTATCAGTAATACCTAAACCAGTACCTGGTATACAGTAAGTTCTCAACAAATAATTGTTAAGTGAAAATGAGTATTTATCATCAGAATTTTTGATCTCTTAATCTCCAACACCCAGCTTTTAAGCATGGGCATATGTGGCTCAAATATGAATCATTCATAGCCCTATTACCAAAGCAGGTATGAACACGAACCCAGAAAAACATGCTTCTACTGTGATATTTCTTTTGATCCCTTCCCACTTTTCTCCCTATCCTTTCCTGTCCTTCAAACACTCTTAGAGTAAAATTTCCAAGCAGCTTGAGGCATTCAGAATTCATATTCAACTCATTTTCAGGAGTTAATATATTCCAGACATTGTGTTAGGTCAGGGGAATCAACAATGAACAAGGCAGACATAATCCTTGCCATCACAGTTTATATTCTAGTGGGGATATCACCTGATCCTGCCTCCTGAAAGAGTACTTAATCCCTTGTAGGAGAATATGGTGGCAAACCTGAGGCCTGATATTTGAAGAGGGGATGAAGGAGAGATTTGGGGCAGGGTAGCATAGAGTAGGTAGCAACAGACAGAAGACGTTGCACTAGGCACGCAGGCAGGCAGAGAAAACAGTATTTTCAAAGCCTAGAGGAGAGAGGGTGGATGTCACTTTCCAGGAAGCGAGGGCAGTTCAGTGTGCTGTGGATGTGGAATTTTCACAGAGCAATGGTGAGATCTGAAGTAGGGTGGGTAACAAAGGCTAAACCTTGCAAGGCTTTACAGGCCCTACAAAGCAAGCTGGACTTTTGGTACTTTATCCTAAGAGCAAGAGAGCAACTGAAAGTTCTAATCAGCGGAGCAACATGAACAGTGCAGTTTAAACTCTTTTCTGTTCCTTAACAATCCCGACCCTGATCTTCCCTCTCCGTTGCAGGCATCCAAGTCGTAGCTGCCCCCTTCCTGAAGCTTTTCTACTGCTCCAATCTGCACGTCTCCCTCCTCAGCTCCAGAGAGCCCATCCTCCCTTATCTTTGTATGCCTGGGTTCTGTCTCCCCCCACTGGACTGATTTCCTAGACGACAGGGACAACTTCTCAAACCTCTCTAGGTTGTCCCACAATCAGCTCACCACTGACTCAGACTGGGCTTTACTGAGACAAGACGGTAATGAATACAGCCTAGCACAAGCCAGCCTTTTCTTACACCCCACACACCAATATTCACATTGTGCTGAAACAACCGTTCCCTGTGGGAGGGCATGTGCAGGGCCAGATGACCTAGGTTTCTCTGCTTCCTGTCTGCTGCCACCTCTCTCTGCTCTCAGTCTAATTAGCTTCTAATCTCTTCCCTAATGGGCTGGAAAAACTTATCCCTAAGCTTGTTCAAACTGTAGATGCTAATAAAGAAAAATCTAATCCATACTGACAGCAGATCAGTGGTTACCTGGAGTTGGGGCGTTCAGGAGAACTGGCTGGGATGAGACACAAGGGACCATTTCAGGGAAGAAGAAGTATTCTATATCTTTATTGTAGTGGTGCTTCACAAATGTACACATTTTTTAAGATTTTATTTATTTATTTTTAGAGAGAGGGGAAGGGAGGGAGAAAGAGAGGAAGAGAAACATCGAGGTGAGAGAGAAAGGTCCATCAGTTGCTTCTTGTATGCACTCTGACCAGGGACTGACCCCTCAACCCAGGCATGTGTCCTGACCGGGAATTGAACTAGCAACTTTTCACTTTGCTGGACGACACCCCACCTACTGAGCCACAAAGGTCAAGGCCAAAAATGTACATATTTGTCAAATTTTGTCAACATGGACAACTAAAATGATCCATTTCATTGTATGTAAATCAGACCCCAGCAATGCTGAATTTAAAACAAACTGTATGTAAGTTAAAAGTCAGTAGGCTCAAGCACAGTACACACATGACCTTCAAAATGAAAGTCAACCCCACCATAACACTAGGGCATGGCCATGTGGGAAAAGCAGCCTCCCCATAGTTGCAGAGATCTTAGATGGGTCCACCTGCTATGGAAGACCAGGTTAAAGAAGCAAAGAAACAAACGCTAGTATGGAGGAGATGAGACCAAACTATGTCACAGCCAGCAGGGACGTAGATTTGCTCTCCACAGTTCAAACTACCGAGGCCTGAGTGAGGGAAATTTAGAACAAATAAATAGAAGTCCTGCCTCACAGAGCCAGAACTGTGTATTAGTCCCAGGGTATTAACTTACAAAAGGTTTTAAAAAAATGATTCTTGAAGGACCAAGTGGCTTCACCACAGAGGGCTCCTCAAGAAGCTGGGCCTTACCTTACTTTCCAGGGTGAGGCTGGGGTGGAAAACTCTCTGTGCTGAGTGGGTAAGGGGGTTGATTTGGGGGTTTCCTGTGAGAAGGGATAGCATCTGGCCAGGTGACAAGAACACAATGTTCACATGGCTGACTGAGTCACAGAAGTGGTCCAGGGGCTCACAAGGAAGAGAGACATATGAGTCTCCAGAAATATTCTGGGGAAAGTGTTTGGGGTGTGCAGTGTGTGAGTAGGGGCGGGGATGGGAAAGGGATCTCTCTCCTCTTCCTCTTTACCTGACCTGTCTCTCCTCACAAGGCTCTAGGCATAGAAAATCTAAACCAAACTCTGGCCCATAATCTGTCCTGTGTCTCCTGTACACTTCTTTTGTACTCTCTCTCTGTGTCCACACTTACCCCAGCACCAGCCACATGACAAAGTGCTGGAAAAACAATTTCTTTGGGACAAGAATGTGAGAGCAGTAGTTGTACAGGCTCATCTATTAGTGGGGGTGGGGAGTTAAGGAGGATGGGTCTGTAGAGGGAGTGAGGCGAGGTAATGGAACAGTAAGGGGAGGACAAGTAAAAAAGAGGTAGGAAACAGTGGGTCAGGGGCAGCGTGAGAGAGATCGCTAGGATTAGTGGGAGAAAGCAGGACAGTGTCGGAGGACAGTGGGAACACAGGCCAGGGGTCACAAGGAGAGAGGTTAGAGGTCAACAAGGAAAGGAAGATGAAAGATCAATAGGAGAGGTATGATCAGTAGTCATTGGAGGTGAAGGTCAGAGTTCATCGCAAGAGGGCAGGTTGGAGGGTTACCTGCCTACGTGGCTGCGGTTTCTGGGGCATCTTCAAAGAAGCACGAAGCACCTTAACACTTGGAAGGTCTACAAAACGCTCCTTCGCCTGAAGACAAGAAATTTGTCCCCTCGATCACTCACAGGAAACCCGGATTCTCTTTCACTTCAATTCCCAGTCGTAGGGGTTCTTTGGGGACAGCAGTCGTTGAGGGTCTCCACGCCTTTGCAGGAGGGAATCGGCTCCGCCCCCACGCGGTTACCGAGCAACCAACGGGCATCCAGGGCGCAAGCGCTTCGGATGCCCAGCCCCTACTCAAGGGGAGGCGGGGCTAGGAGTGTGGGGAAGCTTAGTTTCGCTAAGTCCCGCCCCTCAGGAATAACTCGATCCTCGGCCGCTGGCATTTGTACCTCCGGCATGTGGGAGGGGCTATAGGATAAGGCACCGCCCCCTCATGAATAATGCACATTCAGGCGGTGTCCCGGACCCGGAAGTGGAGTTGCAGAGTCACCGCAGTGGCTGAGCTGCTGACAGGAGGCGGCGGCGGAGGAGGAGGCGAGGCCAGACCTGCGGCTCTGCCCCGCCACAGACGCGTACTGCTAGACAAGCCCACGGAGCCACGCGGGCCTTAGCCCGCCAGCGAACCTCCCGCCCCATTCCCACCCGTGGATCTGCTCGGCCGCCTGCCCGCCCGACTGGTCCGGGGCGGCCTAGTCTGCACCACCCACCCGGCTTCTGGGGCCGCCGCCCCACGCGGTCCTGTTGGTGTCCCTGGCCGCGCCCGGCCCCGGGCCCGCTCGTTCGCCGGCACCATGATGGAGGAGATCGACCGGTTCCAGGTGCCCACCGCGCACTCGGAGATGCAGCCGCTGGTGAGGGGGCGGGCGGCGGGCAGGCCTGGGCCTGGAGGGGGCGGAGGGAATCAGGCCTAAGGGACTGTACGAAGGGGGAGCTTTCGGATAGAGCAAAGAGAGCCATGAAAACACATCGTTGGGGAGGGGAACCTGCAGGACTTGAAAACCGTGGGAGAATCCGCGAGGTGACCGCAAAGGGGCCTGTAAGGGCGGAGGGCACGGTCTGAGAAGGTAGGCCGAGGGAACTACTGGGAGCGCCGTCGAATGGAATCGAGCCGGGCACAATGGTGTACACCAACGGAGGCCCAGAGCTAGGAAAGGAAGGGAACTGTCATGGGGCACCGCGGGCGGCAGGCCCAGTGGGCTAGCATGAGAGATGGGAAGGCGTTTAGCGCTGGAGGCCTGTGATGCTTAGGGCGGGGGAGGGGGTCGGAGAGCAGTCAGCCTAAGAGGAACTGGAATAGGCTTGTAGAGGAGGAGGGCCTGCCCGCCAGTTTGCTGGATTTGGATGGGAACGCGGGGGCAGGGCCTGGTAAGGGCAGGGGTGTTGGTGCAGGACCCGGGAATTCCCTTCTCCGGAGGAGAGCGCAGGTAGTCCAAAGTGGCGGTACGGGAGCCGGGGAGGAGACAGTGCAGCGGTGAGATGGAGAATCAGAGGCGCGGATGAGAGAGCTCCGGAACCAGCGGGAGAGGGGGCGGGGCTGCGCGGAAGCGCCAGTGCCCACCGTTTGGAAGAGTCCCCATCATTCTAGGCCTACGTGCTTGGAGCCCTTGCTGGGCGCCTATCCTACCGCCTGTCCGCGGTCAGGGTGTCAGGGAGGAATGATGTCATCGATGCCGGCGCAGAGGGGATGGAAGGGGGAGGGCGACACGGTCGCACCGAAGCCAGGCCTAGGGCAGACGGTGCCCGCTGCCCACCGCCCGGAGGAGGGGAGGGGCGGGGCACCTGACTGGCTTGTCAGCCGCCAGGTGGAAGACACCAAGGCCTACCCTGCCGGTACAGGGAAAGGAGGGAGCAAGGGAGTGCCCGGGCTCTGTTCGCTTTTCCTTCTTCTTTCCCCCTTGGAGCCTTAGAGGGAGCTGGAAGGAGGCAGAGAAGGCCAGAAACCTGAAGGTTGGGTGCCCTATTCTCTGTGCTCTGCTGTAACCTAATAGAGCTCTCCAAGCCTTGAAGATGTTGGGCTCCCTATGCCTCTTCCCTGCGTTAGGCCTGGAGGTGAGGAACTGGTTCTACCCTTGGGCCCCCAGGTCCCTGGCTTGCCAGGTGTGCTTGTGGCTTCCTGAGCAAGTAACCTGTCCATTATATCAACCAGGACAGACCTTGGCAGGAACCCATGATCTATTCTAAGCCACACCTTTTGGGAGGTGATAGAATCATTAGAGGCTACCCGACAGGAGATTAAAGGCATTTACTCCTTTTGTGACTACTTAGACAGTTCCAGAAGCCAAAAGAGAAGCTTTATAAAAGTGTATCATATTAAAATGGGGAGAGAAATGCTAGCCCGATGGCATCATTAGATTATTTGGAGGGCCAGAAAATCTTGGTGAGAAATCTTTCTCATAAACTTGAAGAACTTTGGGCTGGGTTAAGATGACTTTCTTTTCAGCCAATCTGGCTTGTCAAATTAGATTGCCCTTCCAGTTCTAAGCATCTAATTAAGAACCAAAAGAAAGGGTGGATGAAGGAGGAGGTCCAAGTGAGTCAGGAGAAGAAAGCAGTGAGTTGGTTCTTGCCTCCCATCTGGGGATCCTAAGAAAGGGAGGCAATAACTGTCTAGGGAAAGGGGGAAAGGAATTGAGTCATCAGGCTCTCTCAGTTGTCCTTGGTGCCTCCATCATTGCCTGAAGTTCTCAATGGTGGTTTGATTGAGCCATGGCCCCAGAAGACTCCTGAGCTGCTTCTGGTCTATGTGGCTCTGGAGTAGAAGTACAAGGAGACACCTATCAGAAACACTGTAGTTGCCTTCAGACCTTTTCTTTTTTTGAAGGCTAAAGGAACCCTTCTCTGCTAGGGGCTGCTTTGTTGTGGTTGAGTGAGAGCCTTATGGAAGTAGCAACACAGTCATCTCCCATTTGAGGGTCATAGACATTGTCCTGAAGATTTCTGCTTCTTGACCCTTGTTCCCAGGTTGAAGCCTAAAAGATTTCCAAAACTCCTTAAATGCTCTGTGTATTATTGAGACCAGCAGAATCTTGTGTGGCATTTCCCCAAGAGTCTTCATTTGAGTGCATAAGGAACCAAGACAATATACCACAAAAGAAAGGCAAAGTGGCTCTTTAGGCATTTGAGTACACCATAGAAACTAGGGTCCCAGGCTTGAATTCAGCTGTGACCTATTTAATTTCGTGCCATTATTTACTGAGACCTCCAGGAAGTCCCTCCTCTTCTCTGGACTTAGTTTCCCCATTTATGAAATGAAGACTATCTTTTTCAAATTTAAACAATAGCTCCTCATTCTCTCTTCCAGAGAATATCGTATCATTGCATATCTTTTGCTGATATCATTGGGCCAGCAAATTCATTCACCTAATACCTATTGAGCATCCGCTCTGTTCTAGATACTACACTAGGTATTGGGGACACAGTGTTTAGCAACACAGACACAAATATGGCCCTTCCCTCCTGAAGCTCACAGTTCAACAGAAGTTTATTGTTCTTGTTCACTCTCTCAGCATGAGCCCCTCTGAGGGCAGAATAGGGGCTGTCTCTGTAAACCATAAAGGCAACAGGCGATGCTGGTGTCAGCATCATTTACCCTTCCTGGATTAAGCTGTACTCATACAGGCTCTTCACATGCTCCATCATCAAATAACCCTCACCTACTCATAGTGGTGGGGGAATCCAGAGGCCATTTCTTCCTTAGAAGAATGATCTCTAGGAGGAGAGCATCTTTATCTTTTTATTATTTACTTGAAAGAGAAACCCAAGCTTAAAAAGGAGGCCTAGAGGAGTGGCAGGAGCTGGAGAAGGCACAGCCAACATATCTGGGTGTTTCCAAAGTGTGAATTTAAACATTAGTTCTCAGCTTAGTGGAAGGAAGAGATCTCTGCCCTGTTGATGCTGCAGCTGTTGCAGCAGCTGGGAGGAGCCTTCTGTCTGGGATGGGAGTTGGCCAGAGGGCGTGGCCTCCCTCCTTTCCCCATCACAATAATTATTTAATTGGTGTGGCTGCATCTCAGCAGCTGAACCAGGCCTGGGCTTATCCCTGAGAGCTCCCCAGGGTCTCTTCCTATTTCTTTATAAGAGAAATGAGAGCTCCTTTTGGAGACCTAGTCCCTGGGCTCCACTCCTGCTGTGTCTATCTCCTAGATAATCCTTAATGTTTTCTAGCACAGATTTTTCCAAAGAAACCACTAGGGATAGGCACATCTATGTCAGTTCTGTGTCCAAGCCATGCACCTCACTGATCTAGGGAAGCACCCATCTGTCCAAGGCTCTCTGTTGAGCACTTGGGTTGAATTTGGGCTACGGTTTGGGTGAGCAGCAGTGGTAGGCTCTCTGGCCCTATTGTCAATCTGCGGGGCTGGTTGGTACAGCCTCACAGTCCATGTCTTCTACTTGTCTACAACTGGAGAGGAAGAGATTTGTTACGAGGGGAAAAAGGAGCTTTTAAGCACTTAATTGTGTCAGGCAAAGCCCTGCTTCCTATGCTTTCAGAGACCAAAGAGAAAAAAATGGCATGTGGCACCAGGCAGGGTCTCTGTGCACTTGACAGAAGTGCTAGTCTGGCCTCCCTGAAGCCCAGGTTGTGTGTTAACTCATTCTTTTAGTCCATGAGCATATGCTCAGGTCCAAGTTCCTTAAGGATAGAGACAAGTGAGATCTCTCCAGTGGTTGGCCAGGAGGATGGGCTCAAATGGCTACAGGAAGGTCTTAGATACAGGTTAGGAAAGAGTGGAGATCAATGGAGGGTGCTCCTGAGAGAGGGTGACACCTCCCTCCCTTGGGAGAAAATGAGAAATGCAGAAGTTCTGACCCTTTGGCCACCTGAGCTTGGAAAGTAGCTTCAGACTCCTCCTGCCTCCTGACACTCAGGGATAGGGATGGTCAGGACATTAATTCAGTGAGTGGGCCACAGCAGCTCCTGGAAGTGGCGGAGAGAAGATTGCGAAGATAGCAAGAGCCACTGTGGAAAATTGACCCACACGTTTTCTTCGGTCAGGGAATCTCAAGTTGCCTCCTTGTAGTCATACGACTTTTCAATTTAACAGTGGATTCTCTTAGTGAATCCATGTGACTTATGACCTAGTAGTACTTCTTAGGTTCTGGAATGAGGCCCACCCTTTTCTCTTTTCCTATATTGTAAAGTGAGGATCAGGTTTACTCAGGTCTCTGTCTCATCCTTTACTACTCATCACCTCAATCAACAAATACTAAGAATCTACTTTCTGCTAGATGTTGTGCGGACTGACCTCCATAAAACAGAATTTTGCACTAGGGATAGGCACAGTCAAGATGGATTGAGGTACCATAGGATAATGAGCACTGCAAAAAGGAAGAACCAGGTCCATCAGGGCCAAAGGAAAACTGGAAGGGCTCCCATTGAGTAGTTAGGGAAGGCTTCACAGAGGAGTCATTGCTGAACTGGCCTTTCATTTTTTTTAAATATTTTATTTATTTATTTTTAGAGAGAGGGAAAGGGAGAGGAAAAGAGAGGGAGAGAAGCATCAGTGTGTGTGGTTGCCTCTCACATGCCCCCTACTGGGGACCCGTCCAGCAACCTAGGCATGTGTCCTGACTGGGAATCAAACCAGCAACCCTTTGGTTCACAGGCTGGCACCCAATCCACTGAGCCACACCAGCCAGGACATGAATTGGCTTTTAGAAGAGGAGTAGAAGTTTGGCAGACTGATAAGATGAGATGAAAGGCATGGAGGAAGAAACAAAAGGGTGCACTTGAATGATTGAAGTGTTTTATTTTTATTTTATTTTATTTTTTTAATTCTCACCCGAGGATATGTATCTTGATTTTTGTAGAGAGGGGGGAAGGGAGAGAGAGAGAAACATGTTGTGAGAAAGAAACATCGATTGGTTGCCTCCAGAACACACCCCGACTGGGGATTGAACCTGCAACCTAGGTATGTGCCCCAATTGAAAATCAAACCTGCAGTTCTTTGGTGTGCGGGATGACGCGCCAACCAAATGAGCCACCCAGTCAGGGCTGAAGGGTTTTAATTAAGGGAATAACATCATCAAATTTGAGTGTAGGACTGACACTGCAGTAGTGGATAAGAGATTAGAGAAGGTAAGATGGAGGTCAGAAAACTAATATGAGGGTGGGTGCATTAGTAATCCAGAAAGAAATGATTTCAACCTAGAGCTGAAAGAGAGGAGGGGACCTATACAGATATTAATAAAGTGGAATAGACAGGATGTGGTGCCTGTTTGGAGGTGGGGTGGAGAGGTAGGGCGTCAAGGATGCATCCCAGGTTTCTGGCAAGATAGCTGGATGGCAAGAGGCACCATCACCACCCCCAGAAAACTCAGGGGCGTGTATATCTCTTGGCTTCAGGGACTGCTTATATGGGAGAAGGCTGCTGTTTTCCTTTGCTCTGCTGTTGAAGCTGCATTCTTGGAGTTATAGGGAACTCAGAGTCCTAGAAAACTTAAGAGCAGAGTGACACTGGTCCCACAGCCTCCAAAAGGATACTGAGAAATCTGCCAATGAGCACTTTTCCCCTGCAACATGCTTGCTGAATGCAAGTGAATTGGGGATGGCAAAGAGCCACAGTGTTTTGTTTTGTTTTTCTGGCAGCACTTTGGTAAAGAAAAATAAAATTGTTGGCTGAGAAAGTATTTTATCTTAGTTTCTGGCCTGGCCTTTTACCATCATTCTGTTCAAACCTATGGTTTTCTGACTGATTAGCTGAGTTGGGCCTTTCACTGATTTCTTTTAGGATGGATGTGTGAGTTACTACTTCAGTTGCGAGAGTCATAGAAAAGGACACGTACCTGTTTCTCTGAGACCAACCTGGAAAGCTGCAGTTGGGGTAGAAGCAGCACCCAAGCTGCTATCCTCCAGGCAAGATGTGCCATGAGAGCAGACTTCTGGGATGAGATTGTTCAGAGGTGACTTGGCTTCTTAAATGCCCCAAGTGTAGCCTCTGTAGGCAGGCACTCCCATGGCAGCTGAGAGTCAGGCTGAGTCATTTCCATCCCTGAGCTGCCTGCTGCCTGACTAACTACAGCCCAGAGTGAACAGAAATGGAAATCAGAGCCTTCTTTACTTGAGCCTGATTAGCTTCAGGGGCCCTCTTCCCTCCTTGAAAGGGCAGATGGAGCCTTGTGTCTGGAAAGAGGACATGGGACACTCAGCTTCTTGGGTTTAGCTGTTTCATGCTGTCCAGCAAACCCTGGAAAACTGGGACAGGGAGCCCCACAAAGGGTGGGAAGGGGAGAGTCAGGCTAAGGGCAGATGCCCAGAGGTGCTGATTGAAGAAAGCAAGAGCCTGGCTCGGCAGGCTCTCAAGGCATTGTTTCCCAAGAAGACGCTGGTGGGAATTTGGCCATCTGGGTGGGAAAAAGGAAGGAAGGAAGCAGGCGGAGTTAGGACCAGCTCTGAATCTGATTCTGCTCTGGAGTTCAGAAGTTGGCACATGACCCAAAGGCCTCATGGTGGGTCAGCTGAGTGAACTGCTGGGCTTTAGGGAAGAACTCTGGAGTATGGAAGGAGGCTAGGAAGGAGGCCCAGAAGGTCTGGCCTGGGGGAAGGGTAGATGGGGATATGTAGGAGTGCCCACTACATGTTCTTAGGAGCCACTTCAAGCAAATATGTACCTGCATTTGTTGCTGTTATTCAGAGATGTAAAATTGAGGATCAGATGGTTATACTTTTTGAGGGTCAATTTTAAGTTTCTGTGGTGATGATGATGATGTATGAGGGTGCGTACACAAATAAGAAGGCAATAATGGCCACGAAGGGTATCCAGTGAATGACCATTCTGGCCCTGAGAAGTGTAAATATGATAAGGGGCCACACCCAGGCAGGAATGAGTCCAGCTACTGTGGTTCCTGGTCTGATTTTATCTGTTTTCATCACCAGGCTCTTGGCTGTAATAAGCAGAGTCCACCCCATATATCTATTTAGAACAATACCTGAAGGCATGCTTTAACTAAGATTTATTGAATCAACTCCACCCAAACTGTGGAATGGGAACCATATATATTTTACTATGTAGTTAACTTAAACATAATTATGTACAAGCTATAAATTATTTATAGTCCCCATATTAATTTCCAATTTTGTCCTTATAAAGGAATTGGTGAAGCCCTCAGCCAAGCATGGCTTAGACCAGCATTTCCTTAGCATATCCTTAGAAATATTGGCCCTTTGAGATACTTTATGGGGAAAAAAGTATCTGTAGACAAATTCCTTTGGGAAAAACTACACACTGTCCCATCACAATGTGCATGAGCATTTTCAAGACTCTGAGAAGTTCTGCAGTAAAGAAACCTTTCCAGCTTTGTTTAACCCAATGTTTCCCAAGATTATGTAACCGTGGAAACTTTTTTCATATTATGTCTATTAACATCTTGCAGAACCAATGTGTTTCATGAAATACTCTTTGGGAAACTCTGGCTTAGAAACTAATGTCTCTTCTGATTCAGTTTGGATTTATATTTTTCTCAGTTCTTTTGAGCCTCTTTTATAACCCACCATTTTCTCCCATGCTAGTCTCTAATGGGATATTGCTGCTTTGCACCAGGGTCTGAATTTATTGCCATCAGTAGGAAGATTTTAGTGACTTAGGTGCAGAAGTAAATACTAAGTGCCTAGTTTTTCTCAAGATATAGTTAAGGGAGGTTTATTTCCCTTCAAGTCCCTCTACTAAATGATGATGTGGCAAAACCAGCATTTTTACCATTACCTTTTTTTTTTGACAGCTTGATTGAGATGTAATTCATATACTGTACACTTAACCCATTTAGTACTTTACTTTTAATTCTGGTATGGCTGTCGCATGCCTCAGTTCTGTTTCTCCCTTTTACCTTGGGCTATGCTCTGCCCTTTTGCATTCCACCAAGCAGGAAAGAGTATAAAGATTATAGTCCAAACCTCTCATCAGGAAGAATCCTGTCTCAGTTGGGATTTAAACTGAAAAACTGGTTCCCTGAGTAGGGTTCCTCAGTACTTCCTCTGCAGTACCATTAAATGTCCCCGCTGGTCACAGCAGCTCAAGAGGCATTCCTGCATATTCATTTTACATATATGAAATGTGGCCTACTTCATGGGCTACATAAAGCATGGATGATAAGCAGATTTTACCCCTTATGCCAATGCCTATTGATCGATAGTGGCTGTCTGGAGCATGTGTTAAGGTGGATTCTGAGGCAGAGATCCAGTTGAGTGAGAAAGAATGACATGGTTGGTTTTCTGTGTGTGCCATGGTCTTCAGCAGGGGAGACATCGGCTCTAGTACTCTGTTTGCCACCTGACAGCCCTGAATCATTGTAGTTATTCTAGGCAAAGAATACAGGAAAGAAAGATTCCTGGAGATGTTAGCTAACTCAGCAATCTGCTTCACTGAAGAGCTAGACTCTTATGATACAGTTCTTTAAGAAATGAATGGAGATCTAGAAGCTTATTCTACTTAAAAAAAAGAAAGAAATGAATGAATGGAGAAAAATAATCTCTACTCTGATCTTAAGCATGGGTTTTTGAAGTATTGACTTGACATAAAGTTAATAATCCTTTGTAAATACATAGGCCAGGTGAGAGGGAGTATCCTTGACTCTACTGAGAAGATAAGACAGAGAAAGAGGCAGATTCAGGAAGAGATCTCATAAATATCACATAAGTGGTTGGCCAAACTTAAGGTGAAAATACAAGCCCTGACCAAAGGACCAAGAAGCAGTAGGCTAATAGAGGAGACCCTTAAGCCAGCAGTTACTGTAGAGGAAAGCCCTAGGGTGGGATGCACAGCCTTAGCACTCTTCCCTCGAAGCCCCACCCACAACCCACCCCCAGGCTAAACAACCCATTTTTTTCTCCACTATTTCTCCAAAGCCCCAATCACCCTGACTGCACTAGTGGATACTTCTGAATTTCTCACTTGTGGAACTAGACGCAGGTCTCTCCATGTGGTCTGATTAGCCCAGATTACTGAGCAGCTGCCACTCCTCATTATTATTGGTATTGTACTTCTATTATTGTCAGTTGAAGTCCATGATCGTATTTAATAGCTGTACCTATTGTTATATTGAACTCAGGACATAGCTGAAATAGGGTAGCCCTTAGCAATGTAAAATCAAGGCAAGAACCTGGAAGGACATCTTGGGCTAGGCTAGCTGCTAATACAGGTAAGAGTCCTCTGGGGCTAGTGAGGTAGTAAATTCATACCTGTTAGAGACGATACCACATGTGTGTGTTTTCCCTCTTTTTATTTATTATTATTTTTTATTGTTTATTCTATTACAGTTGTCCCAATTGTTTTCCCTTTTGCCCCCCTCCACCCAGCCCACCACTCTCTCCCACAGTCAATCCCTGTCTGTTGTCCATGTCCGTGAGTCATTCATACATGTTCTTTGACTAATCCCTTCCCCTTCCTTCCGCCATCCCCCCTTCCTTCCTCCCTTCCTACAGCTGTCAGTCTGTTCCATGTTCCCATGTCTCTGGCTCTATTTTTCTTGTTAGTTTATTATGACCTCACTTATAACTGTATTTTGACTCTTATTCTCAAAGTGGTAGCTGGCTGAATTCAGCAATGGAATTTAAGTAAGGATCTAGGTGAGGCTGTGTGATTGGGTAGCCTAGGGTCGACCTTCAAAGAGAGCTAGTGCTTATGTGGACAGAAAACCTAATGTCAGTCTACTATATGACATAGCCACCAGAAAAGCTAATGTGCTACTGGACTGCATTAATAAAAGTATGGCGTTCAGGTCCTAGAAGGTGATAGTCTTACTCCGTGCTGGTCAGGGCTATCTGAAGTCCGGCGTTCTATGCTGATGTCATCATTCAAGAAAGAGGATTGGAATGATGAGCGGAATCAAAACCATATCATATGAGAACAGTTGGAAAAACTGAGGCTGTTCAGTTTTGTAATAAAACAGTCTCAGGGAAAACATTTTAGGATTTTCAAATGGCTAAAAAGGACTGGAGTTAAAATAAATATGGTCAGACTTCATATTACTTGTGTCTTCACAAGGAGGAACCAGGGCCATTGGACGGGAGTGTGAACATGCTTTTACCTCTGGACTCCATTGCCTCCTGTTCCCTGTGATAGCAGTTCTTAACACTGAGCCAGAGGCCAGGGCACCTAGAAGACATGTTGCTCTTTGTAAAGTGCCACACTTCCTAAAGTAGAAGCTAGGAACAACATTTTAGGAATAAACGTGGCTTATTATGTATGTGCAATATAAGCATTTCAAAATAGTTTTCTGTTAATGTGTGTTTGCTAATCTTTTCTGTCTTTCAAAGCCCATCACAAAAGTGCCACCTTCTTCTTGCATCTTTTTTCTTTCCCTTCAATAAGGAACGAACCTTCCTCCATTCTACCTGTCTTTTGTCCCCAATACATTGTCTTTGTGTGAAGTGTATGGATGCAGTTGTCTTATTCTTATCTTAAATTCCTTTTTAAAGTAAATGAGAGATGTTTTCAAAACACCTGAACCACCTTGTGAAGGAGGTTGGGAAAACCATTTATGCCAATTTTATAGACATGTAAGCAGAATCCCAGAAAGGTAAGTAGGCTTGGCTACTACCCAGTTGGAGGTTGGCATGGCCTAAACTAGAACCCAGGTATTCTGACTCCCAGACCCATGATATTTCCTTCACTCTAGGCCCAGTTAAGTTCTTACGCATGAACTTAAATTTCTCCACTGGCTTTTGAGGCATCTACACTAACCTTTTTTCTCTCCCAGCTGGCCATACTTTCTGCCATTCGTGCCAGCTTTCTAGTAGGTCTAGCCAGGCCCTTCACCTCCTCTCTTCTATTGGCACCCTGATGCCTCCTCTCCTCTTAATAATTCTCTCTGCTCTCCTTCTCTGCCCATTCTACTTCTGCCGATTCTTTGGAGGTCCATATAAATTTCCCTTCTCCAGGAAGCCTTCCCTGGCTATTCCAGTGAATTCTCAACCAATCCTAAAAGCCTCTATAACCTCTAGTACATAACTTGATACATTTGATATCCTGATTTGCATTGTCCACTTTGATGTGTTCTGAGTCTCACCATCCCAATTCCCCTCTTTAACTCCTTGGCAGACAGGCTTTGCATCCAGAGCTTACAGTCTGGCAAAGAAGAGACTTGCTCTTGTAAAACAGAGCTATGGAAGAAAACAACCATTTTCTTTAAGAATCAGTAAGAGTGGATAGGAAGCTGAGAGGTTATTCTAAGGAGAGGACCAGTAGAGACTCAAAGGGGGATGAACAGGTAGAAATTAGTTAGTGAACTAGAAGGTACATATGGGCAATTGTGGGAGATTCAGGGGGATGCATGGATTGGGGCACTCATTCATTATTCAGAAATAATGAATTTTGAGCATCTGCTATCTGCAAGCCTGTGTACCAGACACAAGGAATAATATGATAAATAAAGCAAACATGGCCCCTAGCTTAACGAGCCGGCAATCCAGTGAGAGAGACAGATATGAAACAAATACAGTACACAAACAAAATTACAGTTACAAAGTACGACAAGCGACAGAAAAGACAAGAACAAGGTAGCATGAGAGAGAAGAACAAAGCCTCCCGTGTTAGATTGGTGATGTCAGGTCAGGCTCCTGTGAGAAAGTGATGTTTGAGCTCAGACCACAAGGTGAGAGGGACCTTGAGTACTCTGACAAGGAGTGACTTGCTTCTTGTTCCCTAGTGGGGTGAGGTCCCCAACTGAGTTGGTAGTCTGAATCCCTTACAAACTGGCCTTTCTTCCTTTGCAAGTTTACAGGACTGAGGGACATAGGAAAATACAGGAGGGTGATCCAGCCCCTCTCCCACTGGCAGCACTGCCCATGGGATGACTGTGCTGCCGGCTTTGTTGTGAGGCTGGAGAAGGTATTGATTGAGTTGTGATGTGTAACTTTTAGCGATCTCTGCTGATGAAGAGCTCCTACCTGTCCTCCAACATTGTATGACTTGCATATATCCTCCTGGAGATGGAAAAAAATATCTGTAGCTCTTGGAGGGAAAGAAGAGCATCAGCCTAGACGTCCTATTCTTTATGTGTCAAGCATGGGGTTCACCTTCTCTTTACCACAAAACCCAAATGCTACAAGCAGTTCTGTTCAGGGGCCGGCCTGCCTCTGGTGGGAAAGTCGGGGGCCACATTGGCCTGCAGATTGTAGCAGCTGGTGAGAGTGGCTTCCACTGGGCCTCTTGCAGATCCTGAAGCTGTTCCCCAAAGATTTCAGCTTCCAGAACGTCCTCTCTGCTCTCTGCTGGCCTGCTGGTTCCAGCCCTGGCTCAGAGTCACTCATAAGCTCAGAGAAAGGCCAACTGGGAATAATGATGTAGGGAGGTGGTAGTGGGTAGTGGTTTGGGGAAGAGGGGGAAAGTTATGTGGAGTTAGGGAGAGGGACCAAATTTGGGGTTGATGTTCAAGGTAGCAAACATTGGCAAAGGGAACCAACCAGTCAGGAACCAAGGTTTGGCATCTGTCAGCCTCCCTATCCACTTCCTGTCAGAACCTCATGTTTCAGCTCCTTCATTCAGTCAAGAGCTGAACTAGAGGACTGAGGAAACCTCTGGGAACTCACATGAGAGGAATTGGTTTGAGGATCCTTGAGCGGGTGTGGAGATCAGGGTGAACTAGTGAGGGGCATGGGCTTCAGGGTAGGCTCCATGCACAGTGGTTGTAGGAAGTTGGTTGGGTGCATTCTAGCTCTACCACTTTTGTTAGGACCTTCAGCTAGGTTCCTAACCTCTTTCAGGCTATTTATAAAATAAATAAGATCATGTAAGTGAAAATGGACTGAATTACTGTATCATTCTGATCTAAGGGTTGATAGTGATTAAGAGGATAGTGATTTCCATTTTTCGTCAATATTTCCCAATGGAGCTTTTGTGGGGAAGGTAGTTTATTCTTCTTATCACCAAATGAGGAGAGTCTTTGGCCTATTTGACAGGACCTTGATGAGGCTGGGCTAGAGATGGAAGTGGTCTGTGCTCCCATTGACTCCCAGAGGGGGTTCCATTGAGTGGGACTGGACTGGAGAAGGCCCTGTCCCTGCCCCTCCCTGCCATGGCTGTTGTAGAGTCCTGTTGGAGTGGGGTCTTCCCAGAGTGCCTCACACTGATGCTAGTGAGGGATGTCATTCTGCTGTTTCAGCTCCCAAAGGCCAACTCTTAGGGCTTAAGAAACATTTGAGAAAGTCCACATTCCTACCATTGCTACTGCTCTCCCCACAGAATAGTAGACTAGAGAAGGAGGCAGTTTCCAGTCTGCAGACCTTCAAAGTTTTAAAACATTTTTTCATGGAAAATTTCTAATGTATACAATGTAGAGAAAAGGTGAAGTGAACCTCCTAGTACTTAACATCCAAATTAAACAATCGTCAAGCCAGGACTAACCTTGTTTCACCTTTACCCACCTACTAGATTACTGTGAATAATTACTTCATCTATACTCCTCAGTCTCCTGTATTTCTGCATATTGTTCATTAGATCTCAAGGTTTGATCAGATTCAGATTCAATTATTTTGTAAAGAATACTTCTGAGTATGTTCTGTGTACTTCCTATCACATCACATCAGGAGACACAGGACATATGGTTGTCCTACTTTTTGTGATGTTCAGATTGATTAGTGGTGGAGTTAGCCTGATATCTTCGTCACCTTTGGCTTTTTACCTAATGTTTTTAGCAGCTGTTAATAGTCATTGCTTCAGTCCATTATTTCATCCGGAGTTCCCTTCACATTTAGACAACAAAGAACTCCTGTCAATTCTCTGCCTTCATCCCCCACAAGTATCACAGATAGCCCTAGCCCTTTCTCCCTTTTAAAAAAAGATGATTTATTTTTAGAGAGAGGGGAAGGGAAGAAGAAAAAGAAGAAGAGAAACATCAATGTGTGATTGCCTCTCACACCACCCCCCCACCCCCACTGGGGACCTGGCCCACAACCCAGGCATGTGCCTTGACTGGGAATTGAACCTGAGACCCTTTGGTTTGCCCTTTCTCCTTTAGGTCTAATTTTTCTATCACTTCCCTCATCTTATACCATCATTTCCTTCCTTACCAACCCAAGATGGCCCTAGGAAATCTTCAGGCCACTGGTACCCATCCTGCTTCACTGTGGACCTATGTTTCTACGGGGACAGTCCTTACTTGGAGTCTGTTGTCACCGAGACACCACTATCCCCCGCCCCACCCACCTACCATGAAGCTCCTGAGTCTGCTCTATAAATCCTACTAGGGCCACACTTGACCATTCTGGGGAATAGTAGCAGCACCAGTCTTTTCCTCCTGTGGGAGGGAGTATAGCAGGGGCTGGGTTTATTTTACCTTCCCAGGGATTTCTGAGCAGCCTTTTTCTATGCTGAAGAGGGTCTTTCTCACTTGTTTCCTGAGCTTCCTGCCCTAGCCTAAGCGCTGGCAGGTAGCCAAGCCTGGTTTCCTGTTTAGCTGGGCTATGGTCTGGGAGAGGTTGGAGGAGGGGTGGGATGGGTAGCTCTAGCACTCTTAGGTCCTTTTCTCCTTCCAGCCAAGTTCAAAAACCTATGAGGACTAGAAAACAGCTACCACCTTCTGGTACTTTGGCATTCCTGTGCTGCCAGGATCTCCACTCCTAGTTTCTCTCCTCACATAGGAGAGACTGTAAAGACTATGTGCTTGTGTGTGTGCATGCATACACCATGGGTACTGTGACCCAGCTAACCATGCACACAGAGGTTGAGATGCTTCCTGCAAACCTGAACCCACCCCTGGATCCTCTGTCTGCCCCCAAGAGTGCTGCAACTCCACCACCCCAGCCTATTAGCTGTTAGTCTCTTAGTTATTTTGTCCAATGCGTTGGAGCATCCGAAGGGACAGGAAGTCTGAGAGGTAGAGGCTGACTAGGGACTGGTGCAGCAGCTAAAAAACATTAGGAGTTTTATAGTGACGGCCCATCACCCAGTACAGGATTTCTGATCAGAGCTCACAGCCTTGGATGCCTCACTCACATTCCCCTCATATGTTTAGTTCTTTGGGTAATGAGAATTCAGAGGGACTCATTCTGCTTTGGAAAGAGACCTGCTGTAGGTTACTTCTTTGCTCCCTTCTCTTAGATGGCCACAGCAGGAATTGTGTGAAGCCTTCTCCCTTTCCTTCCTATGAAAGGAGATAACAGAGAAAAGTGTTGCCAAGTAGCAAGGATGCCCTGTGCAGCCCCTTACATTTCAACAGTTCCCCCCTTACTCTTACTCTAAAGACTCTAATCCTTTTTAAAAAAAATATTTTATTTATTTATTTTTAGAGAGGGGAAAGGGAGGGAAAGAGGGAGAGAAACATCAATATGTGGTTGCCTCTCGTGCACCCCCTATTGAGAACCTGGCTTGCAACCCAGGCATGTGCCCTGACTGGGAATTGAACCAGGGACCCTTTGGTTTGCAGGCCTGGTGCTCAGTCCACTGAGACACACCAGCCAGTGCTAAAGACTCTAATCCTCAACATGACCTGCAAGACCTAATATGGTCAAGCTCCTGCCTGACTCTCCAATTCATCTCATACCACCTTAACCCCTATCACTGCATCCAACCTTACTGGCTTTTCCTTCATTTCTCTGATGTCCCCGGGTTTCCTTCTGCCTGGAATGCTTCTTCTGTACCTTCTACCTTTTTTTCAGTTGACTGTCAATCACCCTTCAAATATTAGTTTAGCTATAATTTCATCACAGAGGGCTTCCCCTAAAATTTAGACTTGGCCAGTGACCTTCTTCCTATTGCATTTTATATTTATCATTTTACATATGAGTATGTTTTTATGATTTTCCTTTCACGTGGGTACTTCTGAAGGCCAAGTTTCATGAAGAGAGAGACCATATCTATTTTTACTTCCTATTATGTCTCCTATGCCATGTAAGGTGCTTTACACATAATAAATATTCACTAGACATCTGTTGAATGAGTAAATGAATGAACTGAGTAAATTCAATCTTTTGTCTCTTTTACTTGGTAACTCCATATCCTATCTGACTATCATATTCAACCATATACACTACAGATGTGTGTCCTGCTGGTTATGAGCACATACGGTGTATCTGCCAGCAGACACACATTTCATTTAATTTTTTCAACAATATGAAGGTATACCTTATTCTACAGAGAAGGCAAATGACACCCAAGGTCATATAGTCCAGCTAATAAGTGGCAAAGCCCAGCTAAATGGAGTCTAAGCTCATGCTCTTAACCATAACACTGCACTGCCCCCTTTTGGCAGTTTGGAGAGTTGTCACTGGGAGCCTTCTGTCACTGGGCCCTGGTTAATTTCAACCCTAAATCAATACTTTTTGGGATGTAAACTGGTAAGAAGCCATGATTCAGTTCCAGTTCTCCTGGGAGAGACTGTGGAAGGACACAGGAAGGGAATTCAACCGGGACTTCCCAATGTCCCAAGGTGCATGTGTCTCAGGGGCTGCCTCCCTTTTCTATGGCCCCTTTATAGCCTTCAGGGCTTAATAGCCTGTTTTATTTTTATTTTTTAAATTTATTTTTAGAGAGACAATAAAGAAAGGGAGAGAAACATCAACTGGTTGCCTCTCTCATACCCCCACCTGGGGGCCTGGCCCACTACCCAGGCATGAGCCACACCAGCCAGAATGAAATGTCCTGTTTTAAAGACCAGAAGGGTCAGTTGTTGAAATGGCCTGATTGCCCATGTCATTGAGAATGAGAATGTCCTGATTAAGATCCTAAGAAGATCATTGACAGTGGGAGAGTTTGTCTCTTTGTGACTTAGTCACTAAAGATAAAGCTCTGGAAATTGGCTTCAGTGCTTTCCTGGGAAACTCAGACTCAGTAAGAGGGCAATATCTCTTGCTGTTGATTTAAAAAATCTCAAGTTAATCAGTATACCAAGCTCCTTTTGGTGGTCAGAGAAATTGGGACTGAATTGGGACTGATACTTTAGACTCGATGGAAACAAAATAAATGAGGAGGGAGCAACATAAAACCAAAAAACAGCTACCATTTTCTTATATGTGTCAGGCATGCTGCAAAGCATTTTACAAACATTTCATTTAATACTAACACTGGCCCTGCAAAGTAAGTAATGTTACACCCATGGGAAGGCAAGGGACACTAACAAAGGTAACCTGCTAAATATCAGACAACCACCTGGCCTTTAGAACTAATCCAGGTCTTTCTGATTTCAGATTCCGAGTAGCCTCTGCCCCTCCCAATTTTTGAGAAATATACATTGTTACAGCCTCTCTGGAAAGAAAAAAGGCAACATAATATATGCATGCCCGTTGACCCCTTCAGCGATTCCACTTCTAGGAATTTATTAATCTAAAAAAATAGACAGGTGTATAAAGACTTTTTATAGGATATAATAGTTATAAATAAATATAACATTATAATATTAGAACATTATAATAGTTGCAACATTATGATTATGAGAGGGAAGAAACAAACAGCATAAATCTCCATCAGTGAGGACTGATGAAATAAATCATAGTATGTCCATTCCACAGCACACATACAGGAAGCCTTCTAAAAGGAAGAGGTAAGATCTCATATGGATTGACATGAAAAGATGTTCAATATATGTATTTCTCAATTGTGGTAAAATGCATGTAACATAAAAGTTACCATTTTTGTGTATATTTTGAATATGGATCTGATTCATCTATGCTTAAATTTGCATAGATGAATACACAATTTAAAAGTCTGAGGAGATATAATAAACTGGTAATCGTTCTGACTTACAGGAGAACTTTCATGTTCTTTTATGTCTTTGAATTTGTTTACCTTAAAGTATTTGAATTTGTTATGACAAACCAATATTATGTTTTTTCTCTTCATTTTTTTTTTCTATTTTAGGAAACAAATGGTCAAAAATCATGCTCTTTCTACTGTACTATGCCTGCCCAGGAGATAATAGCTTTTGCCTCATAATTCCCATATTTTTCAATCAGGTATGCACACCAACAAATTGCTGAGAGGAATGGGTTATGGAAATACTGCCAGATGCTTGTATGCCACTGGTCTGGCCGGTCTTACTCCTGCTGGGCCCTGCCAGCTTTGACTGGCCACATAGGACTCAACTCTGTTCACTTCCTTCTCAAGTTCTGCAGAACCCTGTAGCTTTTGGGAGGCAGAACATTTCTTTGGAAATAGAAAGCCATGCAGCTTGATCAGATACATTCCTGCCCCTTATTTCTTGTTTAGAGATCTCCTGCAGTCCCACCTTCACCATAAAAGAGAAGCACAGGGACAAAACTATTCTCACATTCCCCAAGGGAAAGCCATGATCGCTGATGAGCCAGCAGTCTGAGTGATGGTCTTTGGCTCTGGCTTCGCTCCCATAATGTTGCTTTAGTGTTGTGGTTTTCGGGATGGCCTTTTACTGTGGGAAAGTAGGAAAGGGGTCAGGAAACTTGGAACCAAGCCCTGGCTAGGTGACTTCAGAGGAGCTGCTCTGCTTTACACAATGTCAGCTTTTTACTTTGTACAATTGGAATAAATAATAGATGCTGGATTTTTAGGGCAGTGGAAATATTCTCTATGATACCATAGTGATGGATACATGTCATTTTACAATTGTCCAAACCCATAGACTGTACAACAAACACAAAGACTGAACCATAATGTAAACTGTGGACTTTGGGTGATTATGATGTATCACTAGGTTCACCAGTTGTAACAAATGTACCACACTAGTGGGGAATATTAATAATGGGCGAGGCTGGCTATGCATATGTGAGTGCAGGGGTATGATGGAAAATCTCTGTACATTCCCCTCAGTTTTGCTATGAACCTAAGACCGCTCTGAAAAAAAGTTTTAATTAAAAAAAGATGCTATTTCTCTCTCAGGATTGTCAAGAGATTAAATGAGATGATAATAAGGGAAAGGCTTTGAAAGCATAGGTTACAATACAAACCAAGATCTGTTTTTTCTGAACTTAACTTTTTATGATTTGCATCATAAACTCTTAAATCAAAAAACATGTCTCTAAATCTGTTTGCTATCATGTAGCAACTTAATAGGGAGTTAAGAAAGACACTGAACAGTCTGGAAAGCTCACTTCATTCTTAAAACCAATCTGAGGAAAGGGGAGGGGAGAGGAGAGTCAGGGGAAGCTGAGTGAAGGGTGTACAAGGACTCTCTGCATTGTTCTTGTAACTCTTCTCTAAATATAAAATTATTTCAGCATAAAAAGTTTCCATTGTAACCACTTCTGTATCATTTTAATTTATTTCATCAAACATGTATTACTTTTATAAGTTAAAGAAACCAATGAAGATTTTTTAAATTGTGATATAGTTAACACCAGAGATAAAAATTGGAAGTCATCTAAGGTTGAAAGCTGGAGCAGAGAACAAAGGTTTTAGAAAGATAAGCAATTGAAAAAGCAGCCTGATTGGCAAATTGGAGCCATGTTATTAAAACTATTGAATTTCAGACTGAGGAGTTTTTAAGTGGTGGGAGCAATTAAAGAGTCTGAAGCAAGGAATACTGTAATCAGAGCAGTGTTTAATTCCCAGAAGAGTAATATAAGAATGATACATAGGATGAGTTGAAGAAAGAAGAAGCAAGTTGGGTAGATGAGTGGGCTACCACTGCAGTGGTCCTGATGTCCCGGAATAAGTTGGTAAGGACATGAAGCAAGATGCTGGCAGAGAGTATGTCAAAAAAATTAATTTAATTGTAAAAAGATGAATGTTAGGTATTTTGAAGGAAGTGCTACCATAGGTTCATGATTAGTTTACCAGAGGGATAAAAGGAAAAGAGGTGGGTCAAAATGACCCCCTAGGCAGGTAAAAAGGAGACAGGAGCCAACTTGAAAGGGCTCCCAGAGGCCAAAGCTGGAACAATTTGAGCAACAAAATAAATAATGGTAGTATTGGGTTATAACCCCAAAAGAAAATAAATATACATTAATCCATACTGATATAACTAAATGATTGAATAAATGAATTAATAAACTGGGAAAAGGGGGCAAATTATTTTTTTTAGAATTATCATTTTTATGTATTAAAAGTTACTTATTAAAATTTATTCCAAAGTTTTATTTGTAGAAAGAATGAGAGAAAGTTAAAAAATACCTTTAGAACATCATTGTAATAATTACTGCTGGCAAGATCCACTGATTGCTAAAACTCATGGATAAAACTTTTAAAGAGAAACAATATATTTGCATATCCCATAAGAATCTCAACCAAAATAGGTATTAATTACTGTAGCTGCTTCATGTGTTCACAAATTCTTTGATACTCCTCCCTCTAGGTAATGGGACTTAATGCCCTTCCCAGTGATTGTGGCCGAGACTTAGTGACTTGCTTCTGACTAATGAAATGTGGTCAGAACAACAGAAAAATAATAACTTTACAGTGAAGAAACCTGGCAAATACTACCCTAAGTGATTAAGGTTAACAGCACCAACAATAAGGCATATACCCCCTGATGTGCTGTGATGCAGTAGACATATCACTTATATGGTATTATTCCCCTACATCCATAACCTCAATCTAACCATGAGAAAACATCAGGCAAATCCAAATTGGAGGAATATTCTAGAATATGTCTGCCCTATACTCTTCAAAAATCAAGGTCATGAAAGTCAAGAAAAGACTGAGAAACTAAAGCGACTATGGAGACATGTTGATGAAATGCAGTGTAGATCCTAGAACAGAAAAAGGGATATTAATAGAAAAACTGGAGAAATTTGCATACATCCTATAGTTTAGACAATGGTGTAGATTTGAGTAATGTAAAATGCTAAGATTAGGGGAAGCTGAGTGAAGGGTATACAAGGACTCTGCACTGTCCTTGTAACTCTCCTGTAAATAAAATTATTTCAAAATAAAAAGTTTTAAAAATGACCCTCAATTTTTTAAGTTAACTGGGGAAATGGTTGTGCCATTAATAAGATAAAGGGAGTTAAAAGGAAGAAGTAGGTCAGAGGCGGGTGTGACATCAGTGGAAGTAGTAGGCAGTTGGAAATGTGGGTCTGGAGCTGAAGAGAAAGGTCAGAGCTAGAGATGTAGATTTGGGAGTAAAACCCAAAAAGATATTACTTGAAATAATAAGTTTATACCATTATTATGTTATATTTCCACATGCAAGAAGAGAGCATGCGAAAGAAGCCAGTGCCTAAGGAAAGGATCTATGTCTAGAGTACGACTGGAGGAACAGTAGGGAGGATGGTCAAAACAGGTAGATATAGGGTGTTTTCACAAAAGCCAAGGCATGTCTGTGCCGCCTGCCCTTCCGTGTGGGTCTCTGGCAGCCCCGGCCTGGCCAGCACCATGTGCACATCCTGCGATGACTGGCGCTGTGCTCCATCCAAGCACTGAGTTCTCAGCCAAAGACATCGACAGGCACATGGACAAGTACCAGGGCTTCAAGTGCATCATCACCAACGTGGTCTTGCAATGAGGCAAAATAGACATAAGCTACACTCAACTAGCCGATATGCTGAGTGTGGTTTATGGATCCTGGCTTTCCCTTGCAACCAGTTTGAGAGCCAGAGACTAATGCCAAGATCAAAGAGTTCGCTGCTGGCTATAATGTCAAATTCAATATGTATAGCAAGATCTGTGTGAATGGGGATGACACCCATCCACGGGAAGTGGACAAAAATCCAGTCCAAGGGAAGGGGCATCCTGGGAAATGCCATCAAATGGAACTTCACCAAGTTCCTCAAGGACAGTTGACAAGAACAGTTGGCATGGTGAAGCGGTATAGTCCCAGGATGAGCCCCTGATCATAGAGAAGTACCTGCCCTGTTACTTCTAGCTCCCAAGTGTGTATCCCCCATCTGAACCCACAGCCCACACCTCTCAGAGCCTTCCATCCGGCACCCATGACAGTCTGTCTAAAAACCAGCCCACTGGTGGGACAGACCTGAGAACCCCATGTGCCACCCTGTGGGAGAAAGGCCCTTGGCCTAGCAGCTGGCATCCCCATCCCTGACTACCGTGTGGTGATAAAGCATACAAATTGGCCAACAAACAAACAAACAAAAATGCCAAGGAAAAATAGAATTTCTAGAAAGATCTGGTCAACACTATCCAACGATACTGAAAGGTGATAGAAGATCACCTGAGAAAAGACCACTGGATTTTAAGTAGGAGCTCAGTGCTGACCTCAAAGAGAACAGTATTAGTAGAGCAGGTATGGAGAGGTTGGGTGGAAGACTTAGGAATCAAATGGCCAGGACTCGGGAAGCAGGCTTGCTCAAGCCAAGCAAAAGGACTTGTGTGGGTGCCAAGGGGAAGGAGCACCTGGAGGAGAGTGGGACGTTCCCCAGCAGAGAGGCAGAAAGTGCTGGTGAGAGCAGGTGAGCCAAAGGGCTGGGGCCCAGAGCTCAAGAACCAGAGAGAACCTTGACCAAAAGAAAGGCGCTGCCATTTCCCACTGCAGGACTCAGGCTGAAAGCTAGAAGGATTGCTTTTTCTCCCCCTGAGCTAGGAAGTCATTCTGTTTCCCATGTCTTGGCTTACCCCACTGTGGCCTAGAAAGTTATGCCAGACAGGAAATGAAGTAAAATGAAATAATGAACTTAATTCATCCTGTCTTCAACTTTTATCTGAGATGGAGAATAATTTGTATACTAGGCATTAAACAGCATTACAGCATGATTTCTGTGGGGTGTATGTGTGTATAATAAAAGCTACCCTTTATTGACTACTTACCATGTGTCAGGGATGGTGGTAAGTACTTTATACATATGCATTATCCCATTTAATCCTCCCAACAGCACTCTGAGACGAGTATTGTTATTTTCCCAATTTAAAGATGAAAATCAGACCCATACAGGTTAGAAATTTGATCTAGACCACACAGTTAAGTAAATGGCAGAGTTAGGACTTACTCTAAAATGTACTTAACCACTGCTCTATACTGCCTCTTACTGACACCCATGTGCACACATGTGCCCATGGACACATAAGGAACCAGGCTGTGTGCCACAAGGTTAACATGTAATATAACTCTGGGTGATATGACTGAGGGTGTTTTTTTTAAATATTCTTTTGTTCTGATCTTGTACAGTGACTACATACTCCTCTTGAATTCAGAAAAATAAATCAATATTTTATGTAAGTTTTAAGTTTGGGTGCTCTTTGCCAAAATTCTGTAATATCCATGATAGGAACAAAGCAGGTGCATTCTGTTCAACTGCAGACAAAGGAGACTCTACCTTCTCTGCAGCAGTACAGCCTCTGCAGTGTCAGGACAGAGGATCTGGCATGTGTGTAGAGCACGTGAGTGCAACGGCTGCAGAGGGGAGGGGAGGAGTTCTCTGAGGATGTGCCAGATGGAGAACTCTCTCTTTCACCTACAGCCACCTTGACCCTGAGCCAGGCCTATTTAGTCCTGAGCATCCAGAGGTACCTGAGATATTTTTCACACATACCAAGATCCTTAACTTTACCCTTTGTTGTAAATCTGGCCAGGGAGCCAGGCTGCTGGCATGAAACCCAGGCTACAGCCATAGCGTGTGATTGGAATTATTCTGGAGCTACCTCAGGCCATGCAGGACATGGTCCAAACAGGCAGTTGGTATTAAGGATGGGCAGAGAGGGGCCAACAGCATTTAAGTATGGCATTAACTGACAGGCAGGGCTCTCGTCTTAAACTACCCAGGTCTTCAGGTGGAGGCAGTTCAGGACCCTGGATAGCTCCTAGAGAGGGGCCCAGTCCCTGCCAGGTTTGAAAAGCCTAGGTGACTGAGTCCTTAAGGCCCTTGCTTATTTAATTTTAAACAGCCTTCCTGCACATGTCTCTAGCTGTGAGAGGGGCTGCCCTCTTCTCCTTTGATGATAAGCCCAATGGATCCAAGGACTCCCCATTATCCCCTTTAGCCCCTGCCCTACCTTCCCCCACAAACATCTGGCCTGACTGAGCTCTCTGCTGAGGTCACCATCACTCTGAAGATGAAATAAGCTTTCAAGACAACCATGTCAACTTCTGAGATGTCCTTAGCCAGGACCTGACACCCTGATACCTCAGCTCTGTAGGAGTCTGGGGGGAGGGTAAGAGTAGTGGAACTAAGGAATGTGAAATGGGCCTTTGTCTCCAATACCCCTGCACTGCCCTCTTCAATCTAAGAATGAGGAGTAAGGGGCAGGGGAAATACTGAGCAAGTTTCATGGCCTGAAGCTGCCACCTTGTATCACTGTACCTTTAGCCTGGTATTGGGAATACACTTGACTTGAAGACATCATTTTTAGGGGAAGGGCATTGACATAAGGTGGAAGGTCACAGATGCAGCAAGTAGAAGCAGAAATGAAACTAGTAAGTCTGGAGCTTCACAGCCTGCCTCCCCTACCCTAGCCATGCACGTGGCCCCTAGATAGAGGAGAGTAAAATTATCACTGCAGAGGGGTTTTCTTCCCAATTCCCCCAAATCATTCAGAGGAGGACTGTGTGTGAGGAGTCTGGAGGAGCAGAATCATAACCATCTACTAGGGATTTGATTTTCTAGTTGAAGTTTCTTCCTCTGCCTCCAGGCTTCTTCCATGGCTAAATGAATCGGAACAAGCAAATGAAATTACTATGCTCTCACTTTGATTGTCTGGGCTAGTGAGTGAGGAAGAAGGTAAGTCTGCCTAAATTGAATCAGGATCCCATCTCTGCCAAGCAGCCCTGCTCTGGGCCTCATGCAAGTCTCTTCATTGCTTTCTTCACCTCTTTTAGGTTCCTGGGTCCCTTATTGAAGGCAAACTCTGAAGGCCATTTGACATGTCTTATATAAAAGAATTTCCTGCCCTGGCTGGTGTAGCTCAGTGAATTGAGTGCCAGCTTGCAAACCAAAGGGTCACCAGTTCAATTCCCAGTCAGGGCACATGCCCGGGTTGCAGGCCAGGTTCCCAGTGGGGGGCACACGAGAAGCAACCACACATTGATGTTTCTCTTCCACTCTTTGATGTTTCTCTTCCACTCTTTCTCCCTGTCTTCCCCTCTCTCTCTTAAAAAAAAAACAAACAAAAAAAAAAAACTTCCTAGCCAAAGAACTAGGTGGTAAGGCCATATTGAAGCCACCAGAGAACAGCTGCAGGCTCCCTCTCTTAGCCAGCCAGTCAGTGGGGTAGGGAAGGGCAGGGAGAAGAAAAGAATGTCTGGTGTTGCCTAAACCGGGAATGGACCTGTCGGGAGTTTGGCCTGGAAGGACTAGGGCTGCTGCCACCCCTGGTACTCCTGGAGATAGGAGGGTTAACAATGTAGCAACTAATTTATTGATGGCAAGATGCTCAGAGGATCTGGACCCAGACTGTCTTTCAGCCCAGCCCCTCTCTTGCCTGTAGAAATAGTGTATTCCAGCTTCTAGGAGAGGCCCTTACTGTGGGAGTAAGCACAGGCTTTTGACACAGAAAGAAGCCCAGAGAAGAAATGAGAACAGATGAGGACTCTGCCAGATCCCAAAAGAGTTGTTTATGTTGGTTTTTGTTGAAGTAGAACAGGTCTAACCTCATCCAAAGCTTGCTTTTGGCCTGTTCTCTCGGGAGCAAAGGTGCCCACCCCCCATGTTTGCCTTCCTTACAGTGGATGCCCTGCAGTCATTGTTTTATTTAGGAGCAGTGATTATGTGACCACAAACCTTACTAAATTGAATACAATCCTGAGCATTCAGAAGAAAAAAACAGTTCAGGACTCAGGGGAGGGAGCAGCTGGCTGGAAAGAAGGGCCCATGAATTCTAATCCCAGGACTGCCATCTGGCATTGACCTGGGACAACTCATTTACTTTCTGCCCTGGAGGCTCTTTCTAGAATCTCAGGGCCTGAATAAAAACAGACCTGTGAGCTCAGAGAGTGAATCGACCTGTCTAGACTGTCAAAGTCAGTGCAGCTCACAGGCAAAACTGGAATCCACAGGCCCTATTATCCAGCCAGAGGTTTTGTTTACTGTTCGGGGAGGTTTCTTGTGTTTTCCTTTGCCGTCTCCTTGCCCTTATGTCTGAAATCCCAAGAGCTTCCCTGCCTTGGGCGCTGCACTGCCTAGTAAACATGGTTGCAAGCCCCACATTATCAGAAAACTCTTTGAACAGACAAAGGATCAGAGCAGCCCCACCCCTATATCCCTCCAAAGGGTTTTCTTTTGGTTTAGATTCCAAGCTGACTGCCCACTCCTCTAATACTCAACAATAAGAGTTGAACCTTACTAATGTAAAAGCCCAAGTAGGAGTCTATATCTGATCTGAAAGCAAAATTAGAGCCTGGCCCTTGAGTCACAGAGAAAGCTCTGTCTGCTCAGCTGGTGATCAGTCCCCACAAAAAGCTGACCTGGGGTTGAGCTGCTCCTTTGACCATGGACCTTAAGTGGGGTTTTAACTAGGCCAAGTTTCAATGAAGCAAGTGAGGAAAGGTTCTGGGGACTCCTACTTTGGCTGTTCTCCAAAACAACTTTCTGGAAGGTAATCTTTTAGCCCCTGACCAGAGGCTTACACAGATGAAGTGGTACTACAAGAAGTACACAATGAACATCTGTCTGCGACACCATTAGATAAGCCCCAGCACAGCCTGGCAGGCCACTGGCCTTTTGCCACCTCTCTGTTACAGAAATATCTTTGCTGTGGCCTCAAACCAAGTAGAAGGAAATCTATTATCAGACTATGGCCCTTTGTTCTCTTTGCTAGGCACTGGGAGGACACATTGGAGAAAGGCACGATCCCTGCCTTTATGAACATTTATTAAACAGACACATTACACAAATAATCATTGAAGTGAAGTTTGATAAGTGCATGAAAGAAGTGTATGGAAGGGAGGGACTGTGAGAGTATATTACAGAGGGGCCTAACCTAGCCTGGTATTGATGAGGAGCTTCTTTTAAGGGGTGATGTGTCAGCCAAGGCCTGAGGGACAAGTAAGATCTAGCCATGAGGTGGGAAGAATTTTGGTGTCCTACTAGGAGCAAAGAGGACTGGTGATACAAAGTTTAGTGAGGTGGGGGAAGAGTGTAGGAGACAAGGTTAGGGAAGCAGAAAGGAAGGTGAGTGATTGTTTCTTTACCACCATTCTTAGCTCAGTTTGAATGACTCCTTTCAAAAAATGGGGTAGTTGAGACCCACCCAAAGTTCCACGGAAGTGCCACAGCTTGCCCCTGGGGGAAGCTGGTGCTTGTTCCATCTCCATAGCACAGGGGACTCTCACAGGAATGCTCACGAGAGACACTTCTGTCCTCAGCTTGGGATTCACACAAATGGAGTTGGTCCTCACCTAGGAGCACAGCTCAGAGGAGGAAGGAGGGAGGAGGCAGGAAAGACTGGGTACTTGTTTTTCCTACAAATCCTTTCTGTATGTTTTTCCATTGCTTTGAACTGTTTATTAATACATGACAGAAGCCATTTCCCTATTTAGATGGTTCCACTGGGAATTCCACACCATCACCCCCCTCTGAGATAGATAAAAAACGTCAGCTTTCAAGATTTTATACTTGGATTTCAGAAACTAAATTACATTACTACGTCCGGTGAGACGGCGCCGTTGCCTGTTCCTATCTGCATGCTCCAGGCACTGTGAGGCCGATAACATCAGCGTGTCGAAGCAGCTCGATCCAGACAATTTGCAGCTGGCTGGAGCCTGATGGTGGCGGGGGAGGGGGAATGGTGGCAAAATTCTCTCAGAATCCAGAGCAGCCCAGGGTTGACTGTAGACTGGGATCCAGGCTTTTCAGGTTCTTTCCATAGACCATTAGTTCTCTCCTGTCTGTAGAGAGAGAACTCATCTTAGTCCTACCTAGATGTAACAAGGAGTTGAAAATTACTTTCCTGAAATTGGAATAAGATAAAATCACTGAGGATCTGATGCTCAGGTTTTCACTGAAGTGAAAGATAGAAGGGAGTAGGGTGTGGTTGGGGGGAGTGGAAGTCATCACATGAACAAGGCAGGACGCCTATGAATTCAGGTGTCCATGTAAAAGCCAAAATATGCCTGGAAATGGTTATTCTGTGCTTCTTTGAAGCCCAGATATGAGGCCTTATAACTAACCTTCTGACTACTACAAGGCTGTGGAGTGAAGAGAAAGCATTATTCCCCTACCAGGAAACAGTAACTTTGGAAGTTTCCTCTCTAATTGTAACCAAGATTTAACACAACAGAACGAGCATCCTTTCACAGAAAAAAAAAATCAGCTTATTTCAAATGCATCAAATAGCATAAAACATTCAACTCTGGTAGCATTTTTAGATCTATTTTTGAAAATAGTCAACACAGTCTCTCCATCACCAAAATATGTTGTTTTTTTCTTTTTCAAAAAGCAATAGGCTCCAAGGTCAAGATTTTGGGAGAAGTCAGTCTAACCTCATTGAGGTTGCCAGTCCTCTGCCCTAATGCAAGCCTGGCTTTCCTAGACCTCAGTGCCCTCCCCACTCAGCCATAGGTTCTAGTGTCAGGAGACAGAAGAACTAGGATCTGCCCCAACTCTAACTACATAGTTCTTAACTTTCCTCACAGCGGAGGCATACCGACTCTGTTACTATACCTAAGGGGTGGATTAATAATGAAGTCAAGTGATTCTTTAGTTTTACTTTGTTTTTATAGAAAAATATTACTGATGGCTTTTAAAGTGAGAAATCCTAATCATCACATAATCATAATATCACTCGGAGTATAGGTCCCAGGTTGAGCCTCTCTGCTGGATGTTCATAGTTGGTGAAACAGCTATTCAGCATTCTAGAAAAATCTCAATACAGTCTTCTCTACTCTATCCTGGATTTCCAGGCTACTCCTGTTAGGTCTGTGCAGGCCTCCTGCCCCAAGAACTAGAAAATCATGATCTTTGCTGCTTTTTGCCACCGCCTGGGGTAGATGATTCAAGGCTCTCAGGGGCATGTGGTGCAGTCTGAATTTGGAGCACCCATTCACCTCTCTGCTTGCAATTACTTCAAAGTTGGTCAGGCCTTGGTCGCCCTCCCTTGCCTTCAGCACACACTTTATTTTTTTTAATTATTGTTAATTAATTTTTATTTTATTTTTTAAATATATTTTATTGATTATGCTATATAGTTGTCCCAATTTTTTCTCCTTTGCCCCCCCTCCACCTGGTACCACCCTTCCCTCCAATAATCTCCCCCTTAGTTCATATCCATGGGTCGTGCATATAAGTTCTTTGGCTTCTCCGTTTCCTATAATATTCTTGACATCCCCCTGTCTATTTTTGTACCTACCAATTATGCTTCTTAATCCCTGCACCTTTTTCCCCATTCTCCCTCTTCACCCTCCCAGCTGATAACCCTCCAAATGATCTCCATATCTATAATTCTGTTCCTGTTCTGGTTGTTTGCTTAGTTTGTTGTTTTTGTTTTTTAGGTTCAATTGTGGATAGTTGTGAGTTTGTTGTCATTTTAACGTTCATAGTTTTGATTTTCTTAAATAAGTCCCTTTAACATTTCATGTAAAAATGGCTTGGTGATGATGAACTCCTTTAGCTTCACCTTGTCTGGGAAGCACTTCATGTGCCCTTCCATTCTAAATGATAGCTTTGCTGGATAGAGTAATCTAGGTTGTAGATCCTGCTTTTCATGACTTTGAATACTTCTTGCCTGTCCCTTCTTGCCTGCAAAGTTCCTTTTGAGAAATCAGCTGACAGTCTTACAGGAACTCCTTTGTAGGTAACTGTCTCCTTTTCTCTTGCTGCTTTTAAGATTCTTTCTTTATCTTTCACCTTGGCGTTTTAATTATGTTGTATCTTGGTGTGGTCCTCTTTGGGTCCAACTTGTTTGGGGCTCTCTGTACTTCCTAGACTTGTATGTCTATTTCCCTCACCAAATTATGAAAGTTTTCTTTCATTATTTTTTCAAACAAGTTTTCAATTTCTTGCTCTTCCTCTTCTCCTTCTGGCACCCCTATAATTTGGATGCTGGTACATTTGGAGATATCCCAGAGCGCTTCTTTTACTATCCTCATTTTTTTGAAATCTTGTTTCTTTTTGCTGTTCTGGTTGAATACTTATTTCTTCCTTATGTTCCAAATCATTGATTTGAATCCCAGCTTTTTTCCCTTCACTATTGGTTCCCTGTATATTTTTCTTCATTTTGCTTAGTGTAACCTTGATTTCTTCCTTTATGTATTGCCATACTCAGTGAGTTCTTTGAGCATCCTGATCACCAGTGTTTTGAACTGTGCAAGTGATAGGTTGGTTATCTCCATTTTGTTTAGTTCTTTTTCTGGAGTTTTGTTCTTTTCTTTCATTTGGGCCATATTTCTTTGTCTCCTCAATTTGGCAGCCTCCCTATGTTTGTTTCTATGAATCAGGTAGAGCTGCTTTGACTTCTTGTCTTAGTACCATGGTCTATGGTAGAAAAAGCACCTGTAAATTGTGTGAGGTGGAGCCTTAGATAATCACCTGGGCTGGACAAACTGCTTCACTACTTTGTGGCTCTGTGTGTGGGTGGGGGCAGTTTGGAGAGGAGACAGTGATGTTTCCTGGCTTCTAGAGGTTTGTCTGGCACTTTCCCCGTTTCCAGTCACTCACCCACTCCCTGTATGCCACTGGCACCCTTCCAGCTGTTGCCCTGGTGCTGAATCCCAGAGTGGGTGGGTTTGAGTATGTTCTAAGATTATGCAGGCCCTTTTAAGTGGAGTCTCCTGAAAATCTGGCCAAATCTTCCACCACCCCAACCCCCACTAGTTTTTACAGCCAGAAGTTATGGGGATTTATCTCCCTGATGCTGGAAATTTGGGCTGTGCAGTCTGGACTTGAGCTGGGATCGCTGGCTCCTAAGGTAACCCTCCTGATTTTTATTCACCATGTATGAATGTGGGACCGCCCATTCTGCCACCACCATCTCTCCACACCATAGTGCATCTCTGTGCACACCTCTCTGCTTGTCTTCGTGTCTCCACCCCTCCTACCCATCCGGATGAATATGGCATCTTTAAATCCTTAGTTGTCATACATACAGTTCGATTTTCTGGCAGTTTCTGTTGTTATTTGTTTTGAGGTTTAGTCATAATTCTCTCTGTGGTTGCAAAGCATGTCTACCTACACTTCCATCTTGACCAGAAGTCCACCCATACTTCTTAAGAAATAGCAGACCTTCCATGATCTCTGGACCATGCCTAGACTTCCCTAATGGATGGCTTCTCTCTGTGGAGAGTCTGAAGCCTCCCAAGAGTCAGATCCATAATTGCTAAGAACAAAATAAAATTGTTGCTGAAATACCAGAAAACCAGAAGACAAACAGTATGTTTTGAGTTCTCTTAGTTGATGTTCAAACAACTTGTCCTTCTCTACTGGCTCTTTCCCCTACCCTCAACCATCCTCTAGTCTCTCATCATACAGCTGCTCCTCCAGGACTCTAGTTCTGGTTTCCTCTTCTCTTACATTATTCTTCTTAAAAACTTGTCCTTCCCAGACAACCATGACACCAGCCTCTCATTGGTCCCCTGTCTCTCTGACCATAGCTGTCAATCTTCTGTTACTCCTTCACTGTTGGTGTTCTCCAAGTTCCTTCCTCTGACTCTTCATAACTATAGTCATATACATACTCCTGCAGAAAACAAAATCATTAGAACTTGCTCTTATTTCTGTTTCTCTGTCTTGTTTGGTGGCACCACAATTCACCCAATCACCTGAGACAGGACAAAACCTGGGAGTCATCTTTGCCTAGGTCTTTTCCCTCAAACCCAAATCCAATCAGCCACTGAGCCCTGGCGGTTTGACCTCAATGTGTTTTTCTTCTCCATCCCCCTTCTTCAACCCCACTGAGTCTGCCTTTTTTCAGGCTTTTATCACCTCTTACAATGCCTCTTATCTGATCTCCCTGACTACAGTTTAATCATTCCTTCCCATTTTTCTCTCTACACTACTCCCAGAGTGATCTGTATATATAAACCTGACAATGAGCTGGAAATCCTTCAATAGCTTCCCATTATTTCCAGTTAAAGTCCAAAGCCCTGAACATGACTTATAAAACCCTCCACAATACTAAGCCTTCCTCCCATTCTAGTCTCATCACCTGCCACTTTACCTCCTTTGTGTAACATTCCAAGAAAATTGAGCTATTTCTTTTGCCTGTTATATAGTCACGCATGTCTTCATCCCTGCTTCTTTCTCTTCTTTTCCTTATTTCTTCTTCATTTGGTTCACTTCCACTTTCTACTCATCCTTCATGCCTCAGTTTTCTTTGAAGAAGTCTTCCCTAATTTCCCAGGGTAGGATAGGTGTTTCTGTCCTATATACCTACAACACATACAAACCTCTGTTCTAGTACTCGGTATATAATTAAAATTATCTGCTTATTCATTTGCCCTACTCACTGGTCTGTGAGCTCTTCATAGGCAGAGATTGTATTATCTTTGTACCTATACCACCCATTATAGTGCCTAAAATACAAGTGCTCCTAAAATGTGGGAGCAGAACTGAATTTTGGTGGCTGAGATTTTTCATCTTCTTTTCTTGTACTGACCTCTGCTTTTCTCTCCTGGGCTCAGCATTCTTAGTTCCCAATGCTTTTTCTTGCTTGCAGCTTCCTGCCAGTATCTCTCTCTTTCTGCTTCTTGAGTTATTGACTACATAAGTGGCTCCAGTATTTCCTTCCTATGGAGACTCATTGAGCAGGAAGTTGGTGATCAGAAAGCATCCATGGCATTTTCTAAAAAGGAGCTCCAAGTGTGTGCTGAGCACTGAAGACATAATTAGACTAGTACCAGTTTCAAGTGCCTGCTTTACAAGACAACAGTCCCACAGCTGTGTGGTTCTGATATGCTGTTAATCTCATGACTTTATGTGATGTCTCTGAGGAGGGACTGGGTTACAAGAAATGAGCAAATTAGATTCAAATCCTAGTGCTACCACCTTTAAGGTGTGACTTTGAATATATTACTCTATACAACTTGGTTCTTCACTTTCAAAATGGAATGTTTACCTTATTCTTTTAGGTAAACTAAAAGATCATTATTACCTTGGTCTTTTAGGAGAGTTGAATGAGATAATATATATAAAGCTCCCAGTACCATAGCTGCACATATAGCAGGTATTCAAGGAATATTATCTAAATGATTTGATGAATTCCAGAAGAAACACACTTGGGCTAAGCTGTTTTGAACAACTCCCTTCCTGGGCTCAGCCAAAGCTCTTAGCAGAGCTGCCTCATGAGCTTTGGGTGGTCCCCCATTATCTTCCCCCACCAAACTATTATTCTCTTTTCACACTAAGAATATAACAAGGTTAAGGCTGGTGAAGAGAGCTCTTTGAGGGGTTTGTCTGGGGATGATGTATGTGTAGAGGGGCTGGCCTAGAGCCCTGCTATTTAAAGTGTGGTCCCTATACTGAAGCATCAATATTACCTGAGAGCTTGTATGAGATGCAGACACTCAGGCTCCACTCCAGACTTACTGAATTAAAATCTGCATTTAAACAATATCTCCAGATAACTTGTATGCACATTAATGTTTAAAAAGCACTATCCCAGAGATACATAGATAGGCTCAGCAGGTATAGAGGGATGTGGGCTGTGTAGGTGTGTCAGAGCTGTCTGGTGAAGGCAGCACAGGTGGGAAGGAGCTGGGGGTGGGGATTGTAGTTAGAGCAAAAGAGGTATTCCTCAAATGTGGGCTTCAGAGCTGTAGGGGAGCTCTTCGGGTGAGTGTTGGTTATTGGTTGTTTCAGGGACCCTTCCTATGGGTTCCTCAGGAATGAAGCTGTACACTTGAGTTAGCCAGTCAGTGTCACTGCACCAGCCAGGGAGTGACAGGTGCGCAGGGAAAAGGCTCTCTATCCTCCTTAGCCAGATACTACAGAATCATCTAGCTTAAACGATGAGTACTGTATACCTGGAGAGATGTATAACTAGCAACTGGCTAGCTCCATGACTGAAAACTTGCCTTGAGCTTGTGCTAGGCTAGAATCACCCTTCTCCCTACTCTTCTACCACAAACTGGTACAACTGGCCTTCTCTCATCTCTCATCTCTCTCTCTCACTCACACACACACACAGACTGACTTCTTGGTCAACCCTCTCCAACCTCCTTTACTTTTGGACTGGGCCCTGAGCCTCCAGGGTCTCTTAGCATTGACCTCCCTGCTGAGCAAAGCAGGCCTGGTGAGTGACTGCTGGCCCTAAGCTACTTTGGAGGCAGTGAGGGTTTGTTTTGCTAGAGCACATGTCTCTCTTTTAAGTACTCTTAGGACTGAATTCCTGTTTGCCTTCCCAATAAAAATACTTCCTCAGCCACCCACCTAGAGCCTCTTAACTCCTCTCTGCGGGAGACTTGTTTGTGCATCTCAGTGGTAAAGGAAAGCCCCTGCGGTACTCAGCCCACCCCTGTGGCAAAGTAGGGGTTGTAGCAGAAGCAGCAACTAAAAGTAGTAAAAATAGAGTCTAAGCCCCAGAGATGAGCCAGTCATTGTTCTAAATCCTCTTGCCGGAGAACCCAGTTACCTAATACCCAGACTTCTTGTTTAACCAGGCTTCTGCCCAGGTCTGACCACCTTTCATGCCTTCCTGCCTCTCACCCTCTTTTCTCCACCTTAAAAATACATTTGTTTGCCTATCATCTCCCCTCCTTAAACTGAAGTTTCCTTAACAAGAATCAGGTCTTGGTGTTTTTCTCTTCCCAACATACATTGTGCCCTGCCTGCCCCTTGTTGGTGTTCAGTGAGTATCAAGCATTTTTTTAACCTGTGGTGAGTTGACCCATGTTTAACTGTTGGAAGGACAAACAGGAAAAGAACAGGAGACTGCTCTGGCTAGAGAGCTGAGCTTTAGAGCTGTCTTTGTGAGCAAAAAGTGGGGCTTGCTAGGCATAATGGAGGTTAGAAAGTCAGAAAAGGCTGAAAAGGAGACGAAGGGCAGGAAGAGGAAATGCCACAGAGGGGAGAAGCTGTTTAATATCAGCCCTCCTAGTCCATGGTTCATTGCAGACAAGTAGCTCTTTACTCTTCAAAGGCCAAAAGAAAGGGATCAGAGATGACAGTTCTGTGAAAGCATCCTATAGACTGCCAGACTATTACTTTGCTTTCTTGGAAAACCAACAAGTCCAAAAGATTCATGGACCAGTGCAGGCCAGGCAGAGTTACTTGAGTAATTGAAATTACCAAAATCCTCAAGTAAGATTTGAGGCCAAGATCTAGATGAGGATTTACAAGTCAGTCTGGCCCAGACTAAACATCAGTGACCACTGACATTTTTCCTTCTTCAGGTTTCTACCATGCCCAGAGTAAGGGACCAGTCTCAAGGACTGTCCAGCCAAATGACCTTTATTGATTCCTGGGCAGCATCTCTCCTCAGTGTCCTATGCCCCCTTTCTTACCTTAGGGAACTGGAATCCACATTCTGGACAGGAATGGAAAGATATTATGGACTACACTCCCTAAAGCTCTGTTAGCCCTGAATATTTGGTTCTCTTCTTTCCTTCCTCTGGACCCTGCCTGAGGAGCACCCCAGGTCAAAGGAAACTCAAACCAGAATCCCCAGCCCCTCCAGCTCCCTTGATTTTATCATCATTTCCCATCTCCTATGAAAGGCCTCATCACCCAAATCTGTGTTGTCTGAACCTGAATTAAAAAAGAGGAGAAGGGACTTCTTCTCCACTACTCACTCACACTGTTTTCTCCTACCTCGGGCCCTGCCAGCCAATCTTTCTTTACCATTAAGGTAAAATGTTCACAACATAAAATTTACCATTTTAACCATTGTTTATCTATTTTTAAAGAAGTTTACACCTTTATCCCTTTGTCCATTAATTGAAATGGTCTTTTCCTAAAGAGGTTGAAGTGGGAGGAGGGGGGTGAGTGCAGGATGTGGGGCTCAAAAACCTTTTAGGTCACAAGACTGTATAAGCTAACACCTGTGTTTGTAGCTGGTTCAAGATAAGGCAGGAGCCTCCTCAACATCTGGCTCAGGGAATGAGCTTAAGGGTGGGAATGAAGGGGCCAGGCCAAGCCAGGCACCCCCCAGAGGAACCAAGATTTCTCAACTTCTGGCTATGGCTCCTGCTGCCTGGGTCATAAGGCTTGTTCCCTAGGCCTTTATGCACAGGCTTGCTTTCCTCAAGCCACAGCTGATACAGTGGGTGTCCCTGAGTTGAAGTGTTTGTCCTATATCCCAAACAAAGGCTTCTTGGTTATAGGGATTCCCTGTGAGTGGGAACATGAATTAGTAGAACATCGATCTAGAAAAACAGTCCGACCCATGAAAAAAAACAGAACAGGATTCTAAATCTTTTTAAAAATTCACTGGTCTCTTTTTTCCCCATTTCAAAAATGAATCCAGTTCTTTGCCATCCTAGTACTAGCTTTATATCCTTTATTATTCTTTTCTCTCTGTGTTTCTGAGTAGTTATTTTTGAAAAAATAAATAAATGGGAAAGGGAGTAGGAGCTGCCCCCCACCATGGGATAACTTCAGAGCCATTTTGGCTAATTCTCCCACCCTAAGTCTGAAAGCAAGGGAGACTCACTGTGAAGTTTGCCTCTGGCTCTGCAATTACAGTCACGGCTCCTACGGCTGACATAATGGCACAGGCCAATGACCAGCTGAAGCATGGTGGCCAGCTGCCTGGCAGTACTGATGCTCCACTTAGAGCCTTTCCCCAGCCTCAGTGTAACAGTCTCCTCTCCTTTCATTTTTAATTGGTGGCCTCGAGTCAGGAGTATTTTGTCTGGCAGGTGATACCCAGAGGAAACTATATTCTTTGAAAGAAGATTCCCCAGAGGGAACCAGGTAAATAAGGACTGGAGCAGAGCTCTCTTAGAAGATAATGGATAGATATGATGACCTAAAATTCTCTGACACACAGTGAAAAATAAAATATTAAAGATCAGCAATAGCTCTTGGTCATGACTCAAGGCATTGTAAATAGGAACAATCCTTTGGGAAAGCAGTTTGACAATGTGTATCAAGAATCTTAAAAATGTTCATGTTTTTTACTTAGAAATTCTACTTAATGTAGGAAATGACCCTAAATGCAAATATATATGGATTTCAGTGTAGCACTTTTTATTGTTGTGAAATTTGCAAACAACCTGAATGTCCCAGATAAGTAAGTGAATGATTAAAAAGTTATTGAATATCCTTTCTATGGATATTATGCAGCCATTAAATTGGTGATTACAAAACTATGTAAAAATATGGAGAGTTGATTATTTTCTAATACTAATTCTTAAAAATATAGACTATAAGATACAGTATATTGTTTTTAAATGTTGTTCCATGAGCTTGTATTAGTTTGTGCTTTCTAGTTACAGGAACAAAATCCAACTCAAGCTAGTTTAAGCTACAAAGAAACTAGACTTTAAGGACACTAGGGTTTCTCATAGTGTCTAGGGTCAGGCATGTAGGCAAGTCTTGGAAGAGTAGGGTAAGCTCTAGAACCAGAGCCTAAAATCTAGGGAACACTTTATCTCTTGTGTTTGCTTCTTTCTGAACATTAGCTTTATTCTCATCTCTAAGCCCAATAGCTTTCTCTGATATCTAATCCATAGTCTTCAGCTTTATATCTCCCCTTAGTCCCACTTCTAAATTCTGGGGAGACTCTGATTGGCTCCACCTGGACCAAGCAGGGTTGGGACCACACAGAACCAACATGGTACCTTGAGGCCCAGCGCTGACCATGAGGACAGGAGTAGCACTAACTACCAGACAGAGGAAACTCCAGAGTGTTGCTACATTAGTATACACACAAGACAGAAATACACTAGAATACAAACAGAGGTTGTCTCAAGGTGGTGAAACTATTAAGGTGACTTTTTAAAATTTTAGCATGTATTACTTTATAACAGATCTATTAAACTTACTGTGGCTACAGTTGGGTGTTACTAAGGCCCAGAGTCAGCAGCATCCTCCATTTTGATTTTCCCAATAACAGCCACCACAACAATACTAAAGCTTGGTGGTGCTTGTTTTCATTAGTGAATTCTCTCCTAGGAACTGTTTAAGGGTACAGAAGATCTCCGGCTACTTACAGGGCCAATTTGAGTTTTTAAACTCTAGCGTGAGCGTAAGAATCCTCTTCACTTCTTTTTGGCAAACTTTGTCCCAAATGCTCTTCAGAAATGTGTTGTGCGTAAAGAAAGAGTGCTTTCCTCCTCTGCATTCTGCTGTCAGCACTCAGTCCAGGACTGGAAAGAGAGTGGACACTCAGTGCGTTGACTTTATTTGAATTGAGTCATCTTTTAAAGAAAAATCTAGAAGGTTGAGGAGATTTAGACTGGTGAAAGAGGCCTCCCTGAGCAAGGCAGGATCCTCTGCCCCATCTCCTAAATTCAGGCTTCACAGATTTTTCTCCAGCTTTTCTGTTCTTTTTCCCTTCTTTGTAAGAGCCACTAATAACATTTGGAGAGACTATCTCCCTTATATCTCCACAACTCTCCTCTAGATCTTCTCCAGAGATTTTAGCTCTGTGAGAAGTCTTTGTCCTTTCCTTATAAGTGGGGTCCCTAGAGTCTTAATATGTCCCAAAGGGATGTAAGTCCTGGCCAATTGCCTGGCACTGCAAGCAGTTCCTGGAAAGATCCTGGACAAGAAGAAATGGGAAAATAAAAGTGGGAGCTGCCTAACAAATGGACTCAGGAAATGGGACTCGGGACTTTGGGTCATACCACAGAGTAAGACCTGTTATTGCCCTAATGAGTCTCATGTTGAGGTATGGAGTCAGAGACAGATGGGAATGCCTTAGAGGATGAATGAACAGCCATCTACAGGAAAGTAGAGAGGCCTAACCAATGCCTGGATTGCTACTGAATATTTTTGGACAGGAGATTAAGTTTCTGCCCAGCCATGGACATTGGATATAAAGGCATTGTATATTCCTCTAAAATATTATATCTAAACATGCTTATCTCCTGCCAAAAGATGTTTTGGGAGAGTGGCATTACCCTGAACAGAGGGACCACAGCCCCAGATAGTTTCTGAGTTCACCTCTGGACAACTTGTGACAGAGTTGGTGTTTGATACTGTATCATGACGCACTCACTTGTCAAAGAGTGGTCTCAGGTCCAGGTCTTCCCTGCTTTCCTGTTTCCTTATTAGCACTGTCTTCCTGGCCTTCTTCCTGCACTAAGTCTGTCCTGCTCCTTGCTTTTATCCAGGGGAACTGAACAGGACTCCATTCTAGAAGTAGCCTTCCAGCATTTCACAGCTCAGAACTGCCTCTGCCAACTCCCTCCTAAAACTAGAGGAAAGTCGTGTGTTCAGCAAAGAAAGGTTAGATAATGTTTGTATAAGCACTGTGCATCTTCATACTTCATTCTGAATCCACTTGAATTTTCATAATCATGAGAATTAATGCTTGGAGGCTAGGACACAGGTTGCCTTTCTTGTGGAAAAACATTAAAATTGAATCATGTCTCTCCCCTGGATCATCCATGCTCAGTCCACAAGACAAAGGCAGAATTGTTCAGCACCACGGAGAGCGCCTTTCCTCCTGGCGAGGAGATCAGGGGTGGGTGAAAGATGAGAGTTTGTAGCTGGGAGCCCAGCCAGTCTGATCTCCTTCCACTCCTGGCCAGCTACCAAGTATCCATCCTCTTTTACCATTCTGTAGTATTCAACCCCTTCCTTTACCTAACTAGGCTTTTAGGAATGAATTCCCTTAACTTTCCACTCATCTTTCTGCCTTCATGATTTCTGCATACCCAACCCATATTTACCTCCTTTGCATTTCGGTAAGAAGCATCCTCTGATCCAAGGTTCTGGTTCTATCTCCTCTTGGCTCCTCAAAGATCTCATTTCTCATCAAGCATCTTTTCTATCCAGATTCCTTCCCCTCAGTCTAGCACAGTGGTGTTCCCTAGCTCCAAAAAAATCCCACAACTCCAAGTCCTCCTCTGGCTCTTATTCATTCTCATTTCTTCACTTCTGAGCCTAGCTCCTTGAAAGAATAGCCTGTGTTCCATTCCTACTTCCTTGTCTCCTATTTCCTCCTAAATCCCCAGTAATTTAGGCTCTGTTCCCGCTCTTCAATTAAAATTGAGCTTGCTGAGGCCACCTATGACTTCCTTATTTCTAAATACTGTCTTTATCTTATGGATCCATCTGTTTGACACTGTTTTTCTTCCACCTTGAAACTATGTAAATGGCTTTCTAGATCTTTTCCTACATTTCATCTTTCTGCTTCTACTCAGTCTCCTTTTTCCACTCATTCCCTAAAGTTGGATATGCCCTTAGGGTCCCATCCTTGGTTCTTGACCTTTAAAACTCTCCTCAGTCTCTGAGATGACTTATTATCCTCCGTGGCTTCCATCACCACCAGCCCACACCAGCCCACACCTCTTTCCTGAGATCCCAAACTTAAAATGCTACTAATGATATCAAGCAGGTGTCCAAAAGACACTTTAAAACACAACATGTCTCAATCTGAACTCATCTGGCTTTTCCTGGCAGTGTAGCTGTGCCTTCTCCTTCATTATCTGTTTTACTACATAGTACCCCTTTCCCAGTTAATCCAGGCAGAAAACTAGGGATGTCTGGACTCCTCCTACTACATTTTTATCTCTAAAGCCTTCCAATTCTACTCTTTTTAACATCCTCCTTTCTCTCCTTTTATCTTCTGCTTCTGCTTAGTGCCATCTTTTGCTAGCACTGTTGCAATAGTTTCCTAATTATCCTTACCTCCAGTCTAATTCTCCTGCCATCCATCTTCTACATGGCCCTCAGAGGGTCCTTCTACACCTCATATCTGATCATGATACTCTCCTGCTTAAGGCTTCATTGATTCCCCATTATCTTCTGAGTAAAGAACAAAATCAAGGCCCATCTTCCACCACCATCTGAGTCCTCCTGATTCCATGAATTTATTGCCTACAACTTTTCATCATACCTTCTAGGTTTCAACTATAACAAAACACTGACTTGTCCTTGAATATACAATGTTAGTTTTACACTTCCGAGCCTTTGCAGATTTTTCCTGAATGTCCTTTCTCCTTACTCTTAAGCCAATTGGTGAACTAATGTTTTGAGATATTTTAAGGTGGCTTCCTCTGTGAAGTTTTTTCTCTGTTCACCTTTTCCCTTCATCACTTTCACCTCTACTTTTCTATGGCTCTTGTTACCTTTATTGATAATTACTAGAAGCTCCTTAAGGATGGGTCTATTTTCTACTTTTCTTTATGATCCCCAGGGTTGCCATTGTTAAATAACTGAGGGAAAATTGAAGCATAGTAGAGTAAGGAGAGAGAGGAGTCAGAATGTCCTCCCCACCCTTTTCACAGATACTTCCCCACATCAGCCAGGCCCCAACTTGTGTGGTGCCAGGGCTGCAGCTGTGGGCCAGTCAGTCACAGGGCGTACTGTCCATGATTGTGTGGGCCTCATGGAACCTGTACTAGTAATAACGTCATAGCTAGCACATATATAGTGCTCAGTATGTATCCTGAGTACTATACTAAGTGCTTGCATGTATTAACTCATGTTAGCCTCACAAGAACCTTTGACATGGGTATTAGTATTAATTCCATTTTAAAGATGAGGAAACTGAAGCCAAGATCACACAGCTAGTAATTGGAAGAGCTGGGATTTATAAAAAGAATGGGTTGATAAGTTGATAATTGTTGAAGCTGGTGATACTTACCCCAGATCTCACTATATTGGTTTCTCTACTTTTGTGTAAGTTTAATAATTTCTATAATAAAACATTTTTTAAAGACCAGATTGGATTAAGTCAGTGGATTTTAACTTTTATTTTTTAAGCCACAGAACCCTTTCTCCAACCAAAAGTCTTGTGGAAAGGCTGATACGTAAATGAAATAAAAGTAGATCTACTCTGGTTTCAGAGAAGCCAGACTCCCTCCTGTGCTCCCTTCTTGTACTCAGCCCCTCCCAAGGCTCAGGGTTCAGGGAGCACAGTTTAATGAAAATCAGTGGACCGAACTAAGTTTAAGGATTCTTCTGGCACTTTTGCCTTCCTCTCATTATGTTGGCTCTGCACTGGCCATTAGCCTATATATCCTGTCCCAGAAACAGTAAGACAGGGCTATTAATCATTTCTGTAGCTGGTGGAGAATTTAAAGGGTTGCAGAAACATGGGTTGCTATTAGAGATGAATTTCAATGTCTGTCTCTGCTGAGTGTTTATTAATAATCTTGCTAATCCCCACTCTAGTTCCCGGATCTAACTCCTATCAGATGTCCTTGGGGGCATTTTAAATTCTCCCTGATTTCTTGGAGCCAGATGCTTCCTTCTGCCTGGATTCCTCTCTGATACTTATATTCATGAATATTTCACATTTAAGCTCCCTGATTACATTTCCATGTGATGATCGTCGTGCGTTGGCTGCGTTTCTCAGGAAAGACATACAGGAAGTCCACAGTAAAGACTTGAGTTTTCAGGCACAGTGCCAGAGATCTTTATTCTTGCCATTGAGATGGCCTTTTATCATGGACAGTGCCGGGGAGATGCTGAATGGTTGGCTTTGCATGTGACCTCTCAGTCTAGGGCTTTGCACCCTGACTCATGACCCAAAGGGACTGGCAGTTTCACTCAGGGATCAAATGACACCAGGACCTTCCCAGTGTCTTTAAGGACCACATGTGGGTCCCTGTGACCAGAGTTGCTCAACAGCTTCCCAGCCCCCAGGCAGGCCCCGTCCTTCCTGCACAGCCTCCCTCCAGTGTTACCACGGCTGCCAAGTACCTCCAGCCTGAGAGAAGAAACTGATGAACTCATCTGTACTGAGAGGGAAAAAGCCAGCCCCAAATGCCTGAAGGCTTGTGTTTTAAAAGTCAGCCCAGGGAAAGGACAGTGAGGCTTAGAACTCTCGTGGGATATATGGGGTGGAGGGTTTTGTGGGAGATGCGTGACTAGAAGTCCATAGACTTAGAAGTCACCAGTGTAAACATGTTAATCCAAACTGTAGGAGATACCAGTGTTCCCCAAAGAGGGCGAGGAGGGCTGAGGTCAGGACCCTGCAAAGGAAACACAGGGCCGTAGGATGAGACAGAAATGAGTGTTCCAAAAGCCAGTGAGGGAAACCATTTCCAAGTGGATGACATGTATGTATGGCATGTGACAAATGCTACAGAAAAAGTAATGTGACTGAGGAAATTGGGAAGGTGCTAATGCTTCCCTGGTAGGGTCCCACAGTTACCTTTATGGGCTTTACCCTTTGGAAGCCCCCCCCAGGCTACTTTGGGAGTGAGCCCTCCCCGTGGCCTAAGAGGAAAGCCAGAGCCCAGCTCTCGGGTCTCCATGTCTCCTACAGGCAGCACTTGTGAGGCTGTTTTGGCCCCAGAGAGCCATGTAAGGCCCACTAGAGGCCTGCTTCTCCAAGGCTGCACGGGACAGGTGCTGTCAGTAAGGAGTCTCCCAAGGAGGAAGTGAGCCAAAGAGGCAAAGGGTGAAGGATTGGAAAGGTTTGTGGCATGGGAAGTTACCATTGCAGCACCCGACCCTCTCTGAGCAGAGCAGTCCTCAAACTCTGGTCCTAGGTAGACACCTAGGATGACAGCACTCGTAGCGATGGCTCATCAGTTTCTCATGGAGAATGTGCATGACTCCAGCCCCTTCCAACTGACTGAAGCAGGGTACTCCAGGGCCCTGGATCTTGTAGCATAGGTTTGTGGTATTTTGAAGGGATAATTTAGTGAGGCTAGATTAATGAGCAAGCAGCGCAGGACTAACTGGCTACCAGCTGATTTGTCATTATTTGTCTTCTCGCCTATCATACTCAACCAAACTTTCAGGCTTTACCAAAAGACACTCTTTAGAACTCATCTGTGAAATGGAGAAGTCTTCATGAGAACTCTTTTTTGTCCGTGCTACAGCCGTGAAGTATATGACCTGGCTTGGCCAGTCAGTTCTCTGGATCCTGGGAAGGGACCTGTCCAGCGCTAGGGGAAACAAAGAGAAGGCCAGTCTTAGGGAGCACCAACTCTGACCTAATGCAGACTTAAGCTCACAGGAACCTAGAAAGACCTTTCCAAACAAGGGCACACGAAGGGCCCAGAGGAGCAGGCAACTTGTATGGGAGGTTGGAGAAGGAGGTCCTGTGGGTTTAAAGAATTGCAGTGGGCTTTCTAGGGGAGGCTGAATTACACAGGACTTTGAAGACAGACACCTAGGTGAGTGCAAGTGGGGCTGAGATCCTTGGCTCTCCTACCCAGTGCAGGATCTTTCTCTCAAAGTAGATGGATCTGCCTCTTCCTCCCTGAATCTCCTGTCTGCTGCCAATTGCCCTCAGAGGCCCAGAGTAGAAGTGAGAAGGCCGGCTTCAGGGCTGAGAGCAGCCCCCTGTGTTCACTTCCTAACAGCTCCCTATCTCTCTGCTTTCTCCCTGCCAGGACCCAGCTGCCAGCTCCATCTCAGACGGGGACTGTGATGCCCGGGAGGGTGAGTCAGTAGCCATGAATTACAAACCATCCCCGCTCCAAGTAAAGCTGGGTGAGTGGGTCCGGTGGGTAAGAGATGTGGGGAGTGGACAAGGTGCTCTGGGCTGGGCCTGCAATGAGGTGCCACAGATAAACCAGCTCAGGCTGATTCCAAGACTCAAGCCACCAAGTCATTGGCACTGCCAGGTACCTTGTCTCCTGAAAGGCAAAGAAGGAAGTTACAGTTCTCTGCAGGACCCAAAACTCTAGGAGGCATCTCTGAGGCCAAGATGGTTCCCGTTATTCCAGGGGAGAGCTGCATGGAACCCTAGAGGGAGGGTTGGAAGTCCCATTAAATACTGAACCAGGCTGAGAAGAAGTTTCCTTAGAGGTGGGGTGACAGTTGCTATATCTGAGGGTTAGAAAGGAATGAGGATTCCAAAGCCTAGAAGCTGAGCCCTCTCCGCTTTCCCTCCTCAGCTCATCTGGAGATCTCAGGGACTGATTGGCCCCTGTTTGAGGGACTCTTTCTTCGTTGTTGTTTTTAGTAAACACAAATATTTTCCCCCCTTTCCAGGGTCACCTTTCCCTTGGGGTTTTTCTCGTGTCCACTCTGAAGTCAGTTTATGCTACAGCCTTCTCTTCGAAGTCACGTGGCTCCCAGCCACCACCCATAGCTTCCACAGCGGCTATTCCCTCTTCCCCCTAGGCCGAGCACTGCCCCTCTCTCTTCAGGGACTAGAGTTTTGCTCATCCAGCTCCTTCATATAACAGACTTTTACTAAAGATTTGGTTTTGTGAAGAGGAATTACAACACAGTACATCCAGGAAAGACTTTACAATTAAATACAAGTCATTGCTATCCTTCAAAACTCCTCCGCCCTCCCTTTCTCCTCAGGCTCTAGCTGTCCACCGGTGGTGGACCCCTCCGCAGAGCCCTTGCCCATCTGTTCCAAAACCTTTTCCCACTGCAGCTGCCAGGACTCCTTCTCACAGAGTTTTGTTCTTTTATTTAATTTATTTTATTTAATTTTTTACCTTGCTTCTCTCCTTTCAGACCCTACCTAGGGAACCCCTCAGGCTGTTTTTCTAAACAAGAGTGAAATCCTCTCAGTGGAATTTGTTTATCTTCCAAAGACACTAAACTCACACTGCAGCGAGTTTCATATATTATTGTTTAATTTAACAATATAGGTATTTTAACAAGCATAACTTTTTTTACTCTCCCCAATCACATCCTCCTCCCAAGATATTCATTCCAAGCTTTTTAAAGTTTTTTTTTAGTTTTATTTTGCATTTTAACATTATCTGAAACTTTTTTTTGTTTTGCACTTAATGTCTTAGAGCCACTTCCAATGTCAGTATATAGAGAATTATTTCATTCTTTTAAATGGTTGCATAGTAGACTGTAGTTTGGTTCTGCCGGTATATTGTTTGCATTTTTCACCTTTAAACAATTCCAACATGCTTTTAAAATAACACTTCCCCCCTCCCCCCTTTCCATCAGATTACCACCAGAGCTCCTCATTAAAATTCACAACCTTGTCCCAGTTGCACTAAGGGAAAAATCACCACCATTTTAAGGCAAATTGCACCCCCTAGAGGCTTGGAGTGGTAATGGTAGCTGCTGCCTGCTGAAAAGAGGCAGGGGGAGCAAACGAGTCAGGTGAGCAGTGGCAAAGAAAGAGGGTCGGTGCCTGGGAGATGAGAGACTAAAAGACATGGCAGTCAGGGGAAACTCCAGAGCCACAGTCGCTGGAAATGCCCAACCATCCTTCCTCTCCAGAGCTTGAAGTTATATTATGAGCGCTTCCCCCTAGTATCCCTCTCTACCCAGTAGTCTCTGACTCTACATTTGAGCTTTACTTGAGATGAGTATGGAAGGGTCGACAGGCCTCCTCCAGAGCCTGGGCAGCTACTGGTCACTATACCACACACCAGACAGTAGGTCACCGGATGGCCAGCCCCATGAATCTGGTAGGCACTGGAGCCTTGGAGAACGCAGAGTGTGGCAGAGGAGTTAGAAGCATAGCCAGAGGGGCTCCCACAGCCTCTTGCCCCTTACCCCGCCAGCCCCATCCTGCCTCTCCCACTCCACAAGCTTTGGTGGCTCCTTTCCCTTCCACATTAATCCCAAACTCCTCTACCTGGCATTTAAGGTCATGCCCTGGGTTTGTAATCAGAGCAAGTCCCCAGCCCCTCAGCACAGGACCTGGGATTGGTGACACAGATACTGTTAATAAATAAATGACTGAATAAATGTATCCTGTTTTTTCAACTTATCCTCCCTCCATCTGCACCCCTCCATCCCATCCAGATCCACATTTGTTATGCTTACTTCTAAATGCGTTTTAGTATGCACTATCCCACCTTCTTAGAATGCCCTGCTCTCTCTACCTCTCAAGGTGTCATCTGCAGGAAGTCCTGACTGTTCCATCCTTCTGCTGCATCCATCTCTGCCTCTATCCTTTCTCTGGCGTCAAGCACACACTTACTGCTGCTCCTCATGGGAGTACAGCTCCTGGAAGACAGGGGTCAGCCTCCTTCCGTTGTCCCTCACTATCTGTCTTGGGTTGTGCAGGGCCAAGTACTGTCTCCACCAAATAGCAGGGCCAGGAATCGGGATCCCCGCTACAGTTCCTAGAGAAGCAAAGGGCTTCCCAATGGAGGCTCAGCCTAGGCTATCCCAAGCAGTAAGGTAGGGTGGCCCTGGGGGCAGGACACAGCTTCCTTCCCTTGTTCCCCTGCAGAGAAGCAACGGGAGCTGGCCCGGAAGGGCTCCCTGAAGAATGGCAGTATGGGTAGCCCTGTCATGCAGCAACCCAAGAAGAACAATGTCATGGCCCGGACAAGGTAGAGGCCCCACCCCACCCCACCTGGACCCTGTCAGCCAGCATGTATCTCTCCTGGTCCTGAGCCTTACCCCCTTCCCTCCTTCCTCAGGCCTAGCTCCTCTGTGAGAGGATCCAAGCGGGTGGGGGGAGGGAAGTGGTGGGACAGGGTCCAAACCAGTCCCTTGCCAGGTTTGTATGATCCAGTTGCCAATCCAATCCCCAAAATTCTCCACCCAGGCTGGTCGTTCCCAATAAAGGCTATTCTTCGCTTGACCAGAGCCCAGACGAGAAGCCACTGGTAGCCCTTGATACTGACAGGTATGTACAGGGATGTTGGGGCAGCTGGGCAAGCCACAGGAACCTGTATGAGCGTGCAAGTGGACTGTACAGGCCACAACTGTTTTATTGTCAGAATTGGGATGTTCTTTGGACAGCCAGGAGTTCTCCCAGGGAATGGAATTTTTACCTGGAGATGGGAAAGAGCAGAGAGAGGAAAAGGGGACTGGCACAGTCTGCCACAGTACGGGACTTGATCCAATGGCTGTCCTGAGAAAGGGTTCTGATTCAATGCTTACTGCCCTGTCCCCTGCAAGGGAACAGCCTTACTGCTGGGAACACACCTGGCTGACCTGGACTTTGGAAAACCCAATAAGCCAGGGTAATTTGAGCCTAGATAAAAAGGGGGAGGGTTGGGGGAAAGGAATAGCATCTCTGTTTAGGAGGTTAAAGGTGACAGTTTATTTAGAAAGCTGGGGCTAGGAAACCTGTCTTAAAACTGTGTTTGCACAGCAAGCAGCTTTTATTGAGACTGTGATGTGTATTTGGAAGTGTGGTAGAGGGGTCAGTATTAACTGATGGTGGTGGGGGTGCAGGGAGTTTTCTGTTCAATTTCCCAGAATCACTTCCCCTGTCTTCTTTCCTCCATGGCTAGCGATGATGACTTTGACATGTCCAGATACTCCTCCTCTGGCTACTCCTCTGCTGAGGTGAGGCCCCACCCTTCCCACCCCAGACACACCCCTCCTCCTAGGAGAAGGGATGGGGCCAATGTCAAAGCCCAGGGAAGCTTTGAGCAAAGCTAGGCAGAGCCCCTGTGGTAGCAGAGCCTTAACTGGGTGTGGCCTGGGATGGCAGAGTCTGAAAAAAGGTGAGGTGGCCAGACTCTGGCCTCAAGTTAGTGGATGCTGGGGTTAGGGGCGGGACTTCAGCCCAGGGTTGAAATAGAATGCGGTGTGAAAAACAGGCGACACCTTATGAAGATGGGCTTGAAATAGACACAGGGCCCTAAAACAAGTAGGACCTGAGGTGGGAAGTTGCCCTTAGAATGGGGTGGGGTGTGTCATGGGGCGGAGCCTCACAAGGATGTATCTGTAAAGAAAGCCAGGCCAGAACTGAATTAGTGGCCAAGCCAGGGATTTCAGAGAGACTTGGGATGGGATGGCTCTGGGGGTTGAAGGCCTGGGGATGCCACCAGGCCGTGGTTGGTGCCTCTGGATCTCCCTGAGCCTGACCTCCTTCCCCTTTGTCTACAGCAGATCAACCAAGATTTGAACATCCAGCTGCTGAAGGATGGCTACCGGTTAGACGAGATCCCCGATGATGAGGACCTGGACCTCATTCCCCCCAAGTCCGTGAACCCCACCTGCATGTGCTGCCAGGCCACGTCCTCCACTGCCTGCCACATTCAGTAGCGGGTAGGGCTGCCACAGTCAATGGAGCCGGGCCACCGCGGGCCAGGTTAGACAGGGCAGGGGCCGATCCTCCCCAGCTCCTCTGCCTGCTCCCCGGCCCTGCGTCCCCTACAGCCACCAACCTCGTAAAAGTCATTGCTTCCTCCTATGGTAGGACGTGTACCTCTGTGTGTTCATGGAGCCGGAGAAACCAAAACCGGGTCTCTCTCCACCCCAGGGGCTGAGGAGGGGAAGGGGCTGTTTGTTCAGTTACTTGGGGGACTTTGCCCAGCACCTTGTCCACCTCCCCAAAGCTACAGTCCAGTGGGGGAGTAGGGAACTGGACAGCAGGGAGGCCGACAGTAATGAGTGGGGAGAGGGATCAAAGCCAGGGGCTTGGCCCCACCCCAGCGAAGCCATGAATCCTCCAGCCCAATAAGGAAAAGGGCTTTGGGGGAGAAAGGCCCAGGGCAGTGGGGCAGGGCCCAGTACCTTAGCGCCCCCTTGAGCACCCCCTGCTGGCCCATGTACCTATTTGCATTTCTCCCCTCATATCCAGATGGGAAGCCTGGCGAAGTTGCCCAGTGGAAAATTGTCCCCCACCTATCAGATCACTGCCTTCTTCCTCCACTTTGCTCTGTTCACCCCTTCCTCCCTTGTTCTCTTAGTTGAAGGTAAAGTGGGTCCTAGAGACAGGCCAGAATTTGGGATGGTGGGATGATATGATCTATTCTCACCGGCCCCTAACCAATTCATCTCTCTGCCAACACAGCCTCCCCCAGCTCCACTCCTGCACACACACACCTGACTTCTGTTCATTGGCCTCTGTCCCAGGCTGGAAGCAGGAGGTAAGGCGGGCCTCGAATGCCCCATTCCCATCTCACTACAGCCTAAGATTTCAGATCCTTCTCCCCAGTGAGAATTTTCAAGGAAGCAAGCTTAGGAGAATACTATGGCTGCATGTGTGTGATAGGGAGAGCTTGGCAGAATGTGTGTGTACCTGAAGCTGTTAGGGCGTGTTTCTGTGCCTCTGTGTTGGTCTTGTCTTTCTAGGTATCTGTTTCTGTCATAGATGGTGAGAAAGTGACTGTGTGGTCTGCTAACAGTGTGAGAGGCTGTTCAGCAGTGCAGTGGACTGAGAGCCCTGGACTGGGGGTTAGAAGCCTGGGTTCTAGTCCTAGCTCAGGCCCTGTGGTCTTCAGCAAGCCACTTATGTTCACTGGGCTTAAACTGTAAAATGAGCAGCATCTGAAATTATTAATGTTCTGGAGGAATTTCTCATAGGCATTTCTGTGGAGGTGTAGAGGGAGGTCTCTGTGTGTCTTTGAGTACACCTAGGGGGCTTTCTGAGTTGTATGTGTGAAAAGGAGAGGGGGAAGGTCTATGGGACCTGTGTATGTCTGTGTGTACAGATCTATTTGGGAATTCATGTGTGTGTCTATGAATGTGTGTGTAATGTGGGTACATAGTATGTATGGGAGTATATATCGTGTTTGTAGCTATATGAGGTGTCTGTGAGTCAGAATGTGTGTATTTTTGCTTCTGCTGCCATTGCTGGAGTAGGGAAGATGCCAGAAAAGCTGATGATGAAAGTCAAGAGGGAGGAAGTGATCAAGGCCCTCCCCTGGGACTGGGCAATATACACCTGCCCCCCGTATGAAGAAAAATGAAAGCACAGTTAGCCTAAGACCACTCAGGTCTATGCCCCACAAACCGCATCCCAGGGCCAGGGTGCATACCCGCCGTTCGTCACTGCTGTCATCCCACAGCCCTTTCTCTGGATGCTATTCCTGGGAGGTGGGACCTGGAAGGGAGAGAGGGTAATGAGAGGAAAGAGTAAGGCTGCTAGCTTAGGAAGGGTAGCAGCTCTCCCTGCACCACACCTGGGGGCTACCGGCTTCAGAGTGCTGAGGTGCAGCTCTCCACCCTCAAATCCTTCAACCCACCCCTACCTCCTCTAGTACAGTGGCCCTGGTCAGATGATGAGAAAATGCCAAAGGGAGGCAAGGACAGAGACGGTACCTGTGGGACCCACAAGGCCCATACCAGCCCCCATCTGTGCCCATCTCTCCCACTGTGGTCAGATCCCCACACCCTGTCATCTGGGCCGCAGAGCCAAGCCTCGTACTACTATCACCACCACCCTGGACTCCTTGACTCACCCTTCAAGAACATGGGTGCCTCCTCTTTTCCAGGCAGGGCCGCCTCCAGGACTCATTTAGACTGCTACCTTTGCTGCTGATTTCCTATGTGACTATGGCCCTCTGGCCCTGAGGAATCAGGGAAAAGCTCCCTTTCCACAGGACACACCTAGTTCCCTGGCAGGCAAGGGTTTCCGACTAAAGCAGTGTACAAATGGTGGGGAGAGGTACAAAGCTGGCAGCCAGCACCTTCTGGGTCTAGGAAGTGCGTGGTTCCCTCCTTCCCTGTCTTGGAGGATGAAGGGGAGGACTTGAGGCCTTAGCTTGCCCCCTGCCACCCTTCCCCCTTGTAGATACTGCCTTAACACTCCCTCTACCCTCAGCTCTGGCTGCCACCCAGCCAGGTTTCTCCGCGCTCACTAATTTATTTCCAGGAAGGTGTGTGGAAGACATGAGCCGTGTATAATATTTTTTTTAACATTTCCATCGCAGTATTGACCATCATCCTTGATTGTGTATCGTGTAACACAAATAATATTAAAAGCATCAAACAAGCCAGCCTCAGCTCCCTACCTGGGGTGTGGGCAAGGGGCACGTGGGCTGGGAAGGGGAGGAAACTGATCCTCTGAATGCACATTTCACTCTACCTCCATTCCGTGGGTTCCCAGGCCAGGCCTGCCACTGACCTGCTGCTGCAAGACCCTGGTGAGTCACTTGACCCCTTGGAACCTCCCTTTCTCTTCATCAAAGTGAGAAGCTTGGCCTAGATCTCCAGGGGCTTCTGAACTCTTGGAAATTGGGCTCTGTTTAGAGGCTTGAGGGAGGAAGAGGCTGGAAGTAGGGAGAGAATTGGCCTCCTCACCTCCCCAGGGCTGGGACTAAGCCAGATGATATCATAATGGGCAGTGCCCATCCTGGAGAGGGAAGTGGGGTGGGGTAGGAGCAGGAAGGCTGTGGAAGAGGGAGGTTGAGAGAGATCCTCCACAGGAGGGGGGGTCAGCTAGGGGCACCTGCTGGGCTAGAGGCTGTCTGGGAGAGGGGATGGTCACTGATAGTTTGCAAGGAGCCCTTGGTAGGTAGAGCCCACCACGACACTCCCTAAACCCCACCATGTTCCTCTTCTCCCGAAAGACCAAGACCCCCATCAGCACCTACACTGACTCCTACAGGGCTCCTACCTCCATCAAGGAGGTCTATAAGGACCCACCTCTGTGGGCCTGGGAAGCCAACAAATTTGTGACCCCGGTAAGTAGAGGTTGGAGGACAGGCCGGTGTGTATGGCCATGCCTGTCTGGATGAACAGCAGTGTGTGGTTGTCATCATGTTTGTAATTATTTGTAGCTTTGCATGTGTGTTTTCTATTCCTTTGTCAGGGTGTGAAATTTATAATAATATATAAAATAGTACAAGATACTGCCTTCATGGTGCCCTACTACACCAGGGCAGGAGATGGAAAGAGTTAGATAATAATCAAGAAATGAACAAGACATTTATAAATTATCAAAAGCGCTATAAAAGGAATAGGGTAATGGAAATGGAAAGTAACCAGAGAGAGCTACTTAAACAGAGAGGTCACAGAAGATCTAGATGAGAGACCTAGATGAGCGCCTTGTGAAGAGCTGAGAGAACAAGAGTTCCAGGCAGACCGTCAGGAAGTGCAAAAGCACTGAGGCTGCCAGTGGGATATGCCAGAAAATGTCCAATTGGCGTGTTTTTGTGCATATGTATCACAGTCTCCTTGTATCTGTGTGTCTGTACTTGAAGACAGGGAGCCAAGTGTGTCTGTGCAGCTTGCACGAACTGGAGAGATTTGTGAGTCTAACTGTGATTGCCTACGGGAATTTATCTGTGTGCACCATCCACCAAACTTTGTTGGGGATCTAAGGTGCCCGGCACAATGTGGCTACAACAACGAAGGGCCCGACCCTGCTTTTCAGGAACTCTCGGCAAAGATGTAAACTAAGTAGGGTTGCCCTGTGTGGAACAGCAGAGGCATGGGCACTGATACAAGAGCTGGGAAGGGGAGAGCATTCCCAGAACTTGAAGGGCAGGTCTACTAAGACAGCCAGGGGAAGGGGGCTGCCAGCAGAGGAAAGTCGTAAGAAAGGGCAGCCTGAGGGCAGGGGGCCATCAGGAACTGAGATCTGCTGGAGCACAGGGAGACACTAGCCCTACCGGAAGAGAGGGACCTGCAGACCACGGAGGGCCTCAGGCTGGGTTAAGCAACCAGGACATAATGCTCCAGGTTTTTGAATCTGTGAGTGACAGGATTAGATTGTGAGCTATGCCACTCTGGCTACAGTGGCAGGAGATTGCGGGGGCGGGGGCTGAGGGCAGGAAGCCCAGTGAGATGGCAAAGGTTGAGGGAGGGTGTAGGTGAGAGACAAGGAGAAACTGCCAGTGAAAAGGGACTTTGTTGGATAAAAGAGAGTTTTTATTTTTTAATCTATTTTTCAATTACAGCTGACATATCCTCCACTTTGATTGGAAGTCCTAATTATAGGCGAGAATTTTTTAAATAACTTTTATAATTATAAAATAAATATATGCTCAATGCAGAACGTGGTGATAACTCAGAGACACACACAAAAAAGACCTATATCTTACTACCCAAAATAA
>VMDR010004202.1:0-62641 GCA_007922815.1 Macrotus californicus
ATCATAGGCGTTCCCTTGGAGGGGTGGGGGGTGGAGAGGCTGTCTTCCAAAAGGCATTCAGGGTAGAATTTATGGCCTTGATTAGGAGTCTGGACCTGATTTTGTTTACACACCAAGGGTGAAGCCACCTGCTGGAGCAGACTCACATTAACCAAGCCCATAAAGCAAGGCTGCCTACTGATGAACTTACAGGAGAATGATCTGTAACAGGAACTTCTCAGCTACACGTGAACAAGGAATCAGTACCAGCAGTTAAAGGAGCAAGTTCTCTCTCTCTCTCTCTCTCAACCTCTCTCTCTCCCCTCTTCCCACCCCTGCGCCCTTCTTCTTGGAACTGGAGGCCAACCCAGTCCAGGGCCAGGACTAGAGCTACCTGTAGGAATCTGGGAGGCGGAAATTTCTAGGGGGAGGGCAGACTGCTATTGGGGAGGGGAGCTGAAATGGAAGTTGGCGGCTTCTTCCCAAGCTGGCTCCTCTGTTCTGGTGTCACCTCTCCGTTTGCAGTAGAATTCCTACGGTTTATGGCCTGGGAAGCCAGGTGTTCTCTGGTCTGGGTGGAGAGACACAAACCATTGACTCTCAAGTGTCCTTGGTCTAGGGAAATAAGCTCTTGAAATTCACCAGTGGGCTGTAAGTTTCTCAAACTGTTTGGCCTTGTTTAATTTTCTTGGCTCAGTTTCTCCATTCCACTTGCCCCGGAATGTTCCTAGCTTCTTACTATCTTATCTCACTGCCTCTGTAAAATCAATAAAGACATGTCCTTGGGTGAGGATTTATTTTTTAAGTATTTTTTTAATAAAATGATTATAAACAAAGTAATGAGGCTATCAGACAGGGCAAAGGTCTGCTACTTTGTGTTCATAATCTTGTTTTTGCACTTGAGATCTGGAAATCAGTGCTCGTTTTTATTTTTCCTCTATCTTTTAAAGGAGAAAACAACCAACCCTCTGTAGAGGGAAAGATTTAGGGCATAATAAACAGAAGCCAGTAGCTGGCCCCAGGGGACCAGCATTTGGGTGTGATGTTAGGGGACCAGGGCTTTCCATTTTTTTATTTGTATATTGTTTTTCCCCCTCAAGCCTAAGTTATTTTTTATCATAAAAAATTAAGATTGTGATGTTTCCTTTTGAAAACTTGCAACAGTGTGGGGGTGAGGGGGGTAGACAGAGAGACAGGAGGTTTTAATTTCTTTTGATCTGATTAAGGAGATCACACCTGATTTCAAAATAACATTAAGAAGTTTAATGTGAAGTAAACTCCTCAATGTGGTGTGGCTAATATATATATATATATATACATATATATATATTTTGCATGATGCATTTGCATCCACCCCGCATCCAGCTCATGCTCCGTGAACCGTCAACAAGACTGTCTCTGGTGAGGAAAATCCAGGCCTGTAAAAGGGTCCGTTCTTAGTTCATGCTGAGACCTGGGACTGAGATGAGGTCTGAGATCTCCCCGTGGGATGTAGCACCAAGAATGTGAAGGTTATGCTAGGAAGACTCTTATTTGGTGTCTGTCTTTTCGGGCAATGGGGACTAATCAAACTGGAAAAATGACTGAACATTTATTAGGACAAATAGATTTAACAAGCATCCATATTCTCTAAGCACATTTATGTCACTTGCTGCTGTGCATGTCATATCCAGAGCACTTAGAGAATAGACGTGAAGCCCACATTGTCACTGAGGAATCTTAGACAACCAGAGGTGCCGAATGTTCGGGAAAGCAAAGGCCAGTCCATTTTTAAGTTTCTGCAGATGGTACACCTCTAAGGTTGATCTCACCTCAGGTGAAAAAGGTCTAGAATGGGCTGTTAAAAGACTCTTTGTGAACCACTAGAAAAAGAACATAGGACCACTTAGACCAATCACGGCACATAATTTAGCTTTTTATTGTTGCAAGATTAGTTGATCAATGAAACTTAGTACAAAATGAATCTGGACTTCAGCAAGGCAATTGGAAAAAGACTCTCATAGTACATTACAAAGAGAGTGTAGAAATATAGGCTGAATACCGTGATAATTGCCAAAACATGTCTCATTTCCAATGACAACATCTCACTTTACCCAATAATAGTAAGTACTTGACCCCAAACTCAAGCCGAGACCCTGGATGAGAGATGCGCTAGAGGGACAGTTAGACAGGCAGCGTGGGCAGAGCTCCTGAATAGTCTTTTCTGCAGATTCTCAAAGCATCTGGAGTTTGCTAGGGAAGAAGCACTACGGCTAACTTGAACTCAAAGTAAAGAGCCATACACCTGAAGTTGCTGTTAAATCTGAACTTGAAGAACTCTCTCTTCCATACAATGGCAACAAAGACATCAGTATGACTGGAGTAATAATATGAACTTAGCAACAGGCGTGCAAAGGCAAGACCAGAGAATGTAAACACAGGAACCAGGGAACCACTTGAGGAGTGACAGAAGTATCCCTCATAGGAGGACAGATGCCACCTCACTAAATAAAGCCTTAGTCATTCAAATCCCAGCAAATTTCCTGACGGGGCTGAGATCTCTAACAAAGAACAGTACTTAGTTATATCATCAGGCAGACTGACCTTGGGGAAATACGGACTGCACGCAGAAGAGAAGGATGACTTCGGGGCTGGTCAGACAATAGCTAGATCTTCACTTAGGCTCTGCACATGTCCTTTTTAAAGGAACACTGAATACTTGGAAAGTGCTTTGAGGAGAGCAGCTCTCCTGGGAGTAGAACTGGAAACCCAATCATATAATGAAGAACGGAGACACTTGGTGATTGTTTGAGGCATTCCCTTCCTCCAATGGAGACCGTTGGAGGGAGGGAAGGTCTCAGTGTCTTCAAACTGAGAGTATCTGTCTGCAGAAGATAGATTAGATGTATCTCAGGTGGCCTTATGGGGTCAATAAACAAAACCAATCATGGGAGCTATAGATACTAATTTTGGCAAAATAAGTGAGAACTCACTCTTGGAGCTGTCCAGAGAAGCAGCATGTCCTGTGGAGCTGGAGTGTCCCCTTCTCTGGAGATGGTCACACACAGACTCAAATGAAAGTAGCAGAAGTGTTGCAAAATGATTGTGTAAATAAATGGGTCATTTGGCCAGCTGACTTGCAAGATTCCCTAAGCCATTTAAGAATTTGTGAGGTCAAAGATCATCTGGGCTTTATTGTCCTGAATTTTGACCAAGGCGCTAGTCAGACTAGAAAACCTACTTCTCAAAGTGGCTTTGCCACGAACAAAGCCATCTCCCCTTTTCTCCTTCAAAAACTTCAGTTGCTTTGAAGTTCACACCATCAGATTGCATTGTCCTTCCTTCTGGTTATTTTCTATCAGTTTTCAAGAATGTCCATACATTCATTTGTGGGTCACTGTCTTTCTCTCCCTCTTTAGACCTATCTTTATATTTAGTGAATTCAACTTCCATGAAGATAATTCATCTAACGTTTTGACCTCTTCACTGGCCATGAGCTCTTTTCTCACCCCTTTCCAGTCACCACCAGGATAATTTCCTGAGCCTCATCATCATGAGGATGGGACCTATCTGATGAACAAATGAGGAATTAAACAGTCTCTTTCTTTTAATAAGATTTATCACATTTAGTCAGCAACTTCCTACCAGACCATCCTTCAGAATCATAGAGAATTACATATATAGCAATAAGGAAAGGACCTTTCCCTCTCAATGATACTAATTTTTGCAAAATCACTGTATTAAAAACCCATGGAAGAATGTATTCTAAGATTTTGAAGACTTGACTCTGCACAGAAGCCCACCCTCCACACCAGACACCATGACTCACTTGTGCTGCAAGTCACTGCCACCAGCCCAGGTGGGCCACCTGTTCCAGGAACACCTGCCATCAGCCCACCTGATGGGGGTCCAGCTGCTGTGACCAAACCTGTGTTGAGTCCACTTGCTGCCAGCCTTGCTGCAGACCCAGCTTGTGTTCTTCTTGGGATGGTCCTGCTCCACAAGCAGACCTTGTTCTGAAAGGAGTGCAAGCCATACAGAAAAGCCACATCTAGGCATTCTGGTTGACAGGCCCAGCTGAGCCCATCCCAGGCGTCGCACACGTGAGTGGAGAAGCTAAGTGATTCTAGCCTCTAGACATCTGAATATTTTTCAACGGAAGTCATCGAGTTACGTATGCAAAAACGTTCCAGCTCGACCAGAGCAGTACAGAGGCAATACAGCATGAGAGGTCTTCGGACCCCTGGAATTCAGCTGGCAGAAAACAGGCCGAGATTAGTGCTAGCGATACACTGGTGCTATTTTTCATGAAGAAGGAAGGATGATTCAGAGACCCAAGAGCCCAAAAGGCAAAGCCAAGAGCCATGGAGAATTATTCCCAGGCATGGAAACCTAATCAAGGAACTTCCAACATTTGCCCAGCTAGATTTCAGAATTAGCCTGGGCACTGCTGTCTACTCCCCTTGCTCCTCAGCCTTAGAAATGTCTGTGTCAATTATCTTACGCTTGCTCTGCTATTGTATGTCGAGTGTGTGAGAGCCAGATGAAGGTGTCTTCAGTTTCACAAGTCCACAGATCTGGAAGAATTGTACTTTAGAAGCTGTACTTAAGGAGGTGTGCCCACGGAGATTCATCCACACTTGGACCTAATTTCAATGATGGGATTCTGGACTTTGAGCTTATGCTATAATAAGATGAGATGTGGGCACCTTAAAAGGGAGGGAGTGTAGCCCTGACTGGTGTGGTTCAGTTGGTCAAGCGTCACCCCTCAAGGTGAAAGGTCTGGCTCGAGTCCTGGTCAAGGCACACACCTGGGTTGCAGGCAGGTCCCCAGTTGGGGGTGTGTGAGAGGCAACTGATCAATGTTTCTCTCCCTCTCTTTCTCCCTCCCTTCCCCTCTCTCTAAAAACAAACAAACAAGAAGGAGGGAATATATTAAGCATGTGAATCACTGGGGAAAGGGAAAGCAGCCTGTGTTAGGCAACCTCTCAGATGACTTCCAGTTATCCCCAGCCCCTGGTTTTCATCCCTTTGTGGAGTCCCTTCCCCTTGAGCGTGCGCTGGATTTACTGATTCGCTTCTAATGAATAGCGTGAACGTGGTAGGGCATCACTTCCAAGGTAAGGCTGTAAAGTGACTGTAACTTCCATATTGGGTGCTCAGTCTCTCCCTCCTGGACCACCTGCTCTGAGAGGATCCAGCTGCTCCGCCATGACAGCAACTGGCCACCGTACGCAGAGGCCCACGCGGCAAGGAAATGATATCTCTGGCCAACCGCTGGCCGGCCAACAGCCACAGAGGGAGCTTGGAAGTAAACCCTCCCCTCTCCAAGCCGTGAAATGGCTGCAGCTCTCGCCAGCACCTCGGCAGCTGCCTCACAAGGGACCCTGAGCTACAGGCACCCAGCTGAGCCACACCTGGACTTTCTAACCCACAGACACAGTGAGATAACAATGTGTGTTGTTTTCAGCCACCAAGTTTTGGGGTTGTCTGCGACACAGCGATTGATAACTAACGCAGTGACGTGGGTCCATGCATCAGAAGGTAACGTAAAGTTGTATTCTTCATAATTAACAAGTTATTGTTCGAATTACAAAGCTTAATGATTGCTACAAATCTTACTCCTTAATGAAAGATGTATTCTTAAAAGCAATAATTAAGGAAAAAGTTTATTTCATAATTTTACATTATATATGAATTCTTAAATTTCCAAACCCTAATACTAGTATATTGTTTGGCAAAAGTAGGTTTACGGTTGTGAGTATGCAAGACACCGAGTTTATTCTTATGTTATTATTGACTAACTATTGTATTATTTTCCACACCAACAACTGTAAACCTACTCTTGCTCCACCCTGTATTGTTTGCATTTTCATGCAATCGAACAGCGACCAGGAGGGCGGACTGGGCTGGGTCTGAGAAGGCAAGAAGGTAAATGGCACTGGAGAGGGTACCGAAGGACTTCCACTTTATCGATGATGTTATACTTCTGCTACATTTTCTAAAGATCCAAAGCAGGTGTAAGAACGTGTTGATTCTGGGCAGTGGGGTCTGTCGTATTTTTCTCAAGACTTCCCTGTGTTTTCAAAATTGCTCCCCACCCAGGACCTAAGTGTAAGTGAAGATTCAGCTGTGATCATGCCGAGGCTCGGCAGAACATTATTTATAATGGGAGGTTCAGACGCCTTATCGGCAAGTTCTAGCAAACCTAGAAGAAGCTCATAAAGGCTCTGTTATTTAAACCGCTGCCAAGCAAGAAAGATACAAGGTTTCCCAACACGCCTCTCGCACCTGACATGTTTAAAACATGCAGCTTGCCTGTCGGCACATGGCGGTGGACATCTGCCAGCACAACAGGGAGATCCGTAATTGGAATAAAGAGAAGAATAAGATGGACTTAGATGGGTCAGTGCAAAGTATCTCAAGAGTCCTAGTGTGAAGAAGGAAGTTATTTAAGGAGAGGTAACTCCTTCAACTTGTAACGTAAGGAACATTGTTGGAAAATGTGTGCAGGGCTGAGGGAAGATGCATCCCCGTTCCCAGAGCCTCGTCCTTCCTCACCCCTTTCTGAAATCTCCATGGAAGACACGGGAGCGGGACTTTACATAGGACACCCATGACAGTGTCATTTCTGGAAGACATTCCATCCACGGTGATCCTTTGGAGATACCAAGGTCCCTCTCTCCCTGTCTTCCTCTTTTTAATTTTCTCTTTGGACTTCAAACTTCAGTTGCAAATAATTGAGTCAATTACATTCCTTGGGTAGCACATTATCATTTTTAGTCCTTGCAAGGTCCCTCTCTCATTTTTTTTCTTTACGCACTTATCCATGAATTAATTTAATCCCTGCTCTCCTCAGGCACTGTTCTCTCCCAAGAGGCAGAGAGCGGTGCATAATTCTGTCTGATGCACGTTCTTTGGCAAGCAGCTGTCAGACCCCACATTCTCCTGGGTCTCCAGCTCGCAGGCCCACACTACGGAGCCCGGATCTGGACGTGCCAGCCTCCATAATCATGCGAGCCATTCCTTTAAATAAATAAGTTTTAAATATTTAAAATATACGCATTCTTTTCCCTCTGGAGAAGCAGACTAATACAATACCCCATGGAAGGAATCGGCCCTTAGTGCCTCCCTGCTCTCCTGGTGGTGGACCACAGACTTTCTTTAAAATCTATGTCCTCTCCGAAATGCCATAGGGCACACCCCCTACGCACCTGTGTGAGAACTCTTTGGGTTACAGACCTGCACCGCTCTGCAGACCCAGTGTCTCCTGATTAATGGGGAGGCCAGAGCCCCCTGAGGAAGGGCTCTGTCTGCACGGTTGCTACAAGGACACCCTGCGATCCTCATCTAAGCTTCCCCCCAAAACTAACCCAACCATTCTAAAAAGGTTTAGATTCAATCGTTACCCATTAGAAATATAAAACTTGGTCAGACGTTCCCTTAGGCTAATTGTTTGTAAAACTGTTTCGTAAACTGTCAAAAGTGTAGCAAACAAGCAAACAACTGCCAGAGGCTTCTAAAGAGTTTTTTTTTTATATTATTTAAATTGGCCATGAAGAGAATTGATCATTTAAACCAGTTTTAAGTGAATCAACCCTTAGCTGTTTTCAATGGCTGAAACCTCATGTTTATTTTAATCTATGGCGTCACTGGACCATGTCTATCTTTGGCTTCCAAAGTCTATTCACTGTGGAGAAACTGAGGCCACCCAGCTCAAAGGAGCTCTTGGTAGTATAAAGGTTGGAGGCCAGGGAACCATTGTCCTTACTCCCTTCCAGCCTGAGCACCCACTTCCCCTGCAGAGCAAATGCAGACCCACTGACTCAGGGGGCCTGAGGTCATCGGGTCAAATGTGAAATCAGCAGGAAATCTACGGAGGGAAGTATTGAAAGGAAGGAAAACACTCAGAGTCTTATTCGTTTTGCTTAACCAGTCCCATTTTAATTAGCAGTTGGCAGCAAAGGAGTCTTTTTCAAGACTGGGCAGCATCAAAAGAAAAACTAGAAAGAAGGTTTTGAGGAAGTGAAATGCATTGACATCAGGAAAAGCAAGCTATAGAGTGGACCACGCGTGCTGGAAGGTCCTCCTTGGTTTAGAAGGATCTCTTCGTGGCTGACAAGTCCCCTCACCTGTACCTGGAGAGAATGTGGGGCTGGACTGGGAGCAAGGTCAGCGAGCAGGCAGCACTGTGCTCGGCCAGAGGCAGGCACCGTGGGATGGCTGTGCGCCTGCAGGCAGCCATAGGCCTCAGAGGAGTTGCAAACAGGGCTCCATCAGCCAAGTGTTGCCTTACAGAAGCTGGACTCATGGCTGAGTTGGCAGGAAGTCGGCAAGCAGGTGCTGGCTTTGCAGAGATGCAGAGGAGTTGGTGGGAAGTAAGTGGGACCACTGGTGGATGATTTGCCTATACCTGTCACACAGCAGGCTGCGTGGCCGAAAGGGGATTTGTAGCCAACTCGGCTGCAGAAAGTGGGTCCACCACCAGCTGGTTGGCCAGAAAGCACGGTGCCACAGGATGCTGGTTTGCAAGACCTCTTCACAGAACAAGGGGCCTGGCAGTTAGCCACCGGCTGGCAGGTGAAGGATATGGAAGGAGCTGGTTGGCAGCACAGAGGCTGGCAAGGGGGCATCACACAGCAAGGATTGCAAGAACTGAACACACACATCGATGGCTGGCAGGGAACAGGCATGCAGGGAACTGATTGACTAGTCTTGAAAATGTAGCAGATGGGTTGGTAATAAATTGATCTGCAGGGCTGATCTTCGCCATTGATGGGGTGACATGAACCTGCTTGGCAGCAGGTTGGCTGGCATGGATTAGCTGCACAGTTGGTTGGTGGGCAAGATCTTTCAGGACAGGAAGTCCCCTCTGAAGAGGATGGCCGGCAGGCCCTCAGGTCACAGCAGACTGACTGGCCGCAAGCTGCCTGATGCGAGGCGGACACGAAGACAGGCTGCTGGCAGGAGCTTTGCTGACTGGAGCTGACTTCACAGTCCTTTTCCTGGCCGCCACTGGTACATTCCAAGCAGGAGGGCTGGCATGAGCTAACCATGCAAGGAGGCTGACCAGTGCCGGATTCATCACAGGCTGTGTAAGAGCAAATGGGTTGGCAAACAAAACCCACACAAGAAGTTTCTGGAAGGCAGGTGAGCTGGCAGGGAGTAGGTTCACAGCCACCCGAGGCACTGCTGGAGGGCTGACAGTCTTCTTGGCAGGTGACCAGTTGCCATGTCCTGCTCTGGCAGGAACTAGGCAAACAGATACCATTTCGGAAGTTGCCACCCTTGGGGCACATGGAGATGGTGGGCACAGCTGGGATGGCCATGGTGTTTCCGGGACCACAGCTGTCTGCCATAGTGTTGCAAGCTCAGTACCCCTGAGTTTGAAGGGTGTCGGACACACAGGGCCTTTTATAGTCCTGTGCCAGAGGCGTGTGCCGCGACCAGGAGCATCTTTCCTTGTTATTGTTGCTGCTGGTTTGCAGACGAACATCTGATTAGCAGGCTCTGGGAGCCTGGGGGATGTTGTCCCCACTTCTTAAACTTGTCTGTCGAGTGGGGAGTTTTCTCGGTGAAGTTTGGAGTCCTTGATGCCGCTCCTGCCCTGAGATGAGCTGTCGCTTTTACAGGTTGTTCTCCGGCCTCCCCGAAGCAGCCTCCCCGGCTCAAACCTCTCATCAGGAGGCTGCCGCCCAGCCAGGGCAGCCTGCTCTTCTGCCAGGAACGCAGCTCTGCTCCATTCAACCAGGAAACCAGGTAAGAGAGGGTGATGTCAGAGATGGCGAACGGAAAGTCAGGTGGTGCATCCCAAGGACATTCTTTCTAGAACCTTCTCGGTTGGCTTTCCTGAAAATCGACTCTGCCAGTGCCAGTAACAATAGTAATGGCTTCCCTTTGTCACATACTTACTCATAACACGTCCTTGGCTGCATTGTTCATGGAATCTTTGCAGTGAACCTAGTTAGGGGGTGTCATTGTCACCGCCATGTTGGCAGTAGCAAAACTAACTCAGAACTTAAATAATTTTCCCAAACTGACACAAGGAATAAAGGGTAGAAATAAGATCCGAGCCAAGGTTGGGCCGACTCCAAAATCCCCTGAAATTAACCATCATTTAGACCTCCTGACTTTGGAGGGGCCGGGGGAGAGTCCAACAGGGCGATTGAAGGTCGACATGTGTGCGTCAGCGGGCCTGCTCACGGGCAGGTGGCCCAGTCCGCCCGCTGGGGATCATGTGCGCACTCTGTGACTACAATCATCAGCTAGATCAAACTGGCCTGAGTACTGACCTCCGCTTATCCAGACATCCAAAGACAATCTACTGACTTGGAGATTTAAAACTACCAAATGTTTCATCAAGAAAGGTTCAGCTCCTACCGTGACGTCAACAGCACATGAATTCTATAACTATAAAAACGCAGCCACCAGAAGCGACATGAGGATTGCTGCAAAGTTGCTTTCGGGCTAAATCAACCTCTCACAAGGGGGATCTGCAAGGCACGTTTCTGATTCTTCTGCTCTTCCTCCGGGCGGGTCCTGGCTCTGCCTCACCAGCTGACGCCAGCCCCCGGCGCCAGTCCATGTCCTGACCTGGTTCGCAATGGAGATGCACAATGGAATGGAAAGGTCATGCCTCTGGGAGCCAGACAGGGCTCATCTCGATTTCTGCATTTGCTCTAACTTACTCTGTTGGATCTCTTAGCTCATAACCAAAGCACCAAAAGGTCTTCAGCTGCATTGCTCAGGTTATTTTTGTTCTTACCATCTGCTTCACAGTTATTATGGAAGATGCTGGAGATTCTGGAAGATGCTTTTCAGAGTACCAGATACAAAATACCACCACCTTCTACCCCTCCTCACTCTTATTTTAAAAGGACAAATTTTTGGATGGAGTGATGCCTGGAAAACTGTCCCCCTTGTGGCTACAACGCCTCCCTCTCCCATTGCTTCTTCTGTCACAGCCTCACCCACTTCCTTTGCCCTCGTCACTATCCACCTCAGCATCTCACAGGCTATAAGGGGCCCTGCACCGTGTTCTGTTCCTGTCTGCACCCCAAAGCTCTTATCTCCCAAGAAGAAATACTTTTGGTCTTAACCAAGTATATCAGTCAAAATGGAGCTTAAATATATTGGAGAAATGATGTCAACTTCAATTTGAAAAAGATGCCAATACCCTAGACCCATACTTACCACTTGTATTGTTTCAAAGAAATCCACTTTTATGTCTATTTTTCTCCAATTCTTTTTTTACCCCCCTTTCTCTTAAAGAAACCTCTTAACAGGTCGATAAAAGGGCACCAACTTTCGGCTGTAAGTTCTGAAGATCTAATGGATATAACGCAGAGGCTACGGTTCAAAATATCGTATTGATTGTATCATTGAAATTTACTCAGAGAACTTATACATTCTCATCAGAAATGACACATACATGAGGTGGTAGATGTGTTTATTAATTAGATGGGGGAAATCCTTTCACCATATATGTATATCAAACCATCGTACTGTACATGTTCGATATCCTACAGCTTTGTCAGTTATGCCTCAATAAAGCTGAAAAAATAGACCTCTCAACAGAGACAACTTCCATTTTGCTGGAACGTCTGGTGAACCACCGAGGGCTGCTGTGATCACATCAAGAAATGTAACGATACAGAAGAACACGGGCTTTGGACAGAACGGGTTTTAGTCATTTGCATATTGGTTACCAGCAGTGACTATCTGATTTTTGTGTTTATCATCCCCTTGAGAATATTGATACAGAATATATATCATAATAGCATATATAATATATGTTATATATAGTATATATATAAAACACATATTTGTGTATATGCGTACGTGCATGTGTACTCACACATGCAAATGCATGTGGTGTTTCTGAACTTCAGGTGTGTATGTGTTCTCTGAGGCTTGTTTGCATCAGCCCACGCCACACCAGTAGGTGAGGCTCACTTATGTGGCATGCAGCTCTGTGCAGCCATTTTTCCCTGCAGCATAATGCTCTGTTGCATGACCATGCCACAGATTTCTAGCCCCTGCTGATGGACACTTGATTTGTTCATTCTGTATATTCTTCACCTGTAAAATTGGGGAGAAGAAGTCTCACAGAATGACTGAGATTTACCTGAAACATTGAGTCCATACTTGGCACAGAGATTTAAAATCTGGTCAATTCCTCTCTTGGCTCTGGAAGGAGACAGAGATAAATCCCAATAACCTGATGAGACAGCAACTGCAATACCAGTGGCAGGATAAGATTCTCCCCCTGCCATTGTCTAACCCAGTGGTTCTCAAATAGGGGTGATTTTTGCACACACACACTTCCTTCCAGGGGATGTTTGGCAATGTCTGGAGGGAGACATTTTTGGTCGTTACAATCCAGGGATGCTACTGGCATCTAGTTAACAGAGGCCAGGGATGCTGCTTGGCATCATACAATGCATAGGACAGCCCCACAGTGAATAATGATCCAACCCAAAATATCACCAGTGCCAGAGTTGAGAGCCCTGATCTACTCTCTCCTGTGCTTAGGGTAGCCCAAGCTGCACCTCAAGGACAAGGCATAGCCCTTCATTCATTCTGTGTACTAAGTGTAAGGGATGACCGCTTTGAAGACACTCTGTTTTTAGAGATTGTACAGGCTATGTGTGGAGGTTATACAAAGAATGTGTCTTATAGGGACTAGGAAAACCTAAGCAAGGCTCTTGCACAAGAAATCCAGGTTACCTTTCTTATCGTAAGTGTGGCCTTCCACACTTGTTTCCATCACACTGGGGACCCTAAAGTCACTGGCTCCCTCCCCAGTCTCTCTACATCCAGGAGCATGCTCCTCCATGCAGCTCTCAACACTAAGGCCCGAGGGACATTCCAAACACGATGCTCCTCACGTCACTGCCCTGCATACAGCTCCCTGAGGTCTTCATGTCAACCCTGCACCAAACCCAAACGCCTCTGTCCAGTGCAGAAGGCCTGACAAGGGCAGCTCCCTGTCTGCTTCTCTGACCTCAGCGCTCACCAGTCCCCTAAGCACACCTTTGCCCAGGCCTCACTTAGCGAACAGTGTGCTCACAAGCACATTCATTCGTACATGATTCCTCTGCCTAGAAGACCCCTCCTGGTTTCTAACTGGTGAATTTCTACTTCAGCTGAAAAACAAGGCTTCAGCATGGCAGTCCCCAAGAGTCCTTCCCTGGTCCCCTCTCATGCCCTGCTGAGTTCACAGTGCCTGCACTTGCCTCTATTCCAGTGCTTAGCACCATAGAGTAGGGTTCATTGTCTCTCCATCCACCTGTCTCTCCACTGGAGTGTGCTCCTCTGAGAGCAGGGGCTGAGACTTCTGTCTTCTCATTGCTAGAGCCTAACATAGTCCCTGGCCCCTAAGAGCTGCCTAATAAAGCTTGTCGGATGGGTGATGGATGAGGGAAGCTGCTCTCAAAGCCGAAACAAGTCAGCTGATGAGAATGTGGCGTTGACAAGAGCGCAATGAAAACAGCCTGTCACTTCAACGTAGCCAATTTTATTGGACAGTAAAATATCCTTATCCCATTGAAGAGGTCCCCAAGGAACATGAGCACACCCAGCAAGGGAGCACACACGTGAGGACTGAAAGAAATTTGTGCCAGGAAAGAGACTTGAGACGAGACAGCAAAGCTTGATGGCGGCGGCAGACAGGAACCCAGAATGTCCCCCTCTCAGTGCCCAGGAGGCCTTCCTTTGGACCATGAAGATACTAACATTCCTGATCAGTTCTCTGAAGCAGCAGCAGATAGGAGTGATGGTGCGGGAAGAAAAAGATTCTAGCTAAGCCATGATGCGCTTCGGGTGGGGCAGTGGAGTTTTCTCTCTAGTCAGAGGTTCACTTTGCAGGAATAGGTGGGCTGAGGTCGGTTCAGCAGTTGGCCGGCTTGGTGGCAGCAGGCTGGCCAGCTGTGGCCTCGCGGGTGGTTGGGCTGGTGGATTTGGCCTCAGCAGGCTGACAGGGATCAGCCTTGGAGACGTCCGCCTTGCAGGAAGTGGAGTCGGCATCATCCGCTTGGCTGGAAGTGGACTTTTTGCAATCCTGTTTGCAGGGGTCGGCACAAGGCAGCCAGGAGCTCAGCGGGCGGTAGGAGATGGAAGTGATACAGGCCGGGCGGCGCAGGATGGAGTAAAAGGGGCGGTAGCAGGCAGGGCGGTAGGAGATGGACGTCACATACGGCTGCCTGTAGGGGAGGGGTCCGGAGCAGATTGGGCGGCAAACTGGGCGGCAGGAAACTGAAGGCGTGCAAGGCTGTTTGCAGGAGCTGGGTATGTAGAAAGTCCGAGAGCAAGTTGGTTGGCAGGTGGCAGAAGCAGAAGACCCCAGGCGACAGCAGGAAGGCTGGCAAGAGGCAGGTGAGCAGGAAACAGGCTCACAGCAGATGGACTGACAGCGCTTGACTACATAGCAGGTAGGTTGGCACGGATGGGGCACACAGACCATGGGTGAGCAGGGGCTGGGCTCCGAGCAAATGGGTTGGCAGATGCTGGAGACACAACAAGAAGGCTGTTGGCAAGTGCTAGGGACACAAGGTGGCCCGCAAGGGTTTGGAACACAGCAGACAGGGCGAAGGCAGATAGGCTCACAGATGAGAGACGCACAGGAAGCTGACTGACAGATGCTGGGCCCCGAGCAAGATGGCTCACAAGGACTAGGGTCACAGCAAACAGCCTGGCAGCTACTGCCCACAGAGCAGACAGATGGACAGCAGCCAGGGGTGGGGCATACTGGCTGACAGCAAGCAGGCTCACAGACTACTGGTTGGCAGGAACTAGGCACAGTGCAGACAGCTGGACAGCAGCTGGGCTTGCAGACAATAGGCTGGCAGGGGGTGGGCACACAGAGGACCGGTTGGCAGGAAGCAACCTCACAGCACACAGGTTGGACACAGCTGCTCACAGGACAGGAAGGCTCGCAAGTGGTGGCCTCGCAGCACACAGGTTGGGCACAGCTGCTCACAGGACAGGAAGGCTGACAAGTGGTGGCCTCGCAGCACACAGGTTGGGCACAGCTGCTCACAGGACAGGAAGGCTGACAAATGGTGGCCTCGCAGCACACAGGTTGGGCACAGCTGCTCACAGGACAGGAAGGCTGACAAATGGTGGCCTCGCAGCACACAGGTTGGGCACAGCTGCTCACGGAGCAGGAGGGCTCACAAATGGTGGCCTCACAGCACACAGGTTGGGCACAGCTGCTCACAGGACAGGAAGGCTGACAAATGGTGGCCTCGCAGCACACAGGTTGGGCACAGCTGCTCATGGAGCAGGAGGGCTCACAAATGGTAGCCTCACAGCATGCAGGTTGGACAGAGCTGCTCACGGGACAGGAAGGCTGACAGCATTGTGAGCCACAGCTAGATGATCCGCAGCCATCTTGACAAGTCACCAGTTGCCATGTTTGGCTCTGGCAGGAACTGGGCAAGAAGACGGGTGCTCTGCACCTCACCTCAGTGGAACAGAGAGAGATGGCTGGCACGGAGGGGCATTTCCTAGAACAGCAGTTTCCCGACATGATGGAGGTGGCTCTGCTCTCTTGGGAGTGGTGTGAGGTTGCTATCTGACTGGGGCAGCTCTCTGGGGCCCTGGCTTTTATACCCCCTCACTGGCACATGCTGTTTGGAGCTCTGGCATCATTTTCCTCCTTGCTGTTTGGGCTACTTTTCAGAGGAACATCTTATTATACCAAGGTTTGTTGACCTAAAGTTGTTTATCCACTCATAAAGAAGCCTGTTTGTTTATTGATTTGCTAAATTTGGAATCCTTGGAGCTACAGATCATCTTGGAATAAGCATCATCACCTCCAAGCTGAACGATCTGTGTTTCTGAGCATCACGGACAGGGGAAGAAGAGAGGAACTTATAATTTATCCATCTTCTAGACCTCTATACCGAGCCCAGGGCTGGACACAAGGGATGCCCATGTGTCAGACCTACTCACTGATTCTCATAGATATCAATCTCTGCTGGGCAGGCAAGCAAGCAGGCAAACTCACTGCAATGCAATGATTTACTTAACAATAGACACACAGGGATCCATGGAGAGGATCTGTGATGAGCTCTGTGGGACAGGGGATCTCTGGGCTGGATTTTAAGAGCCTGTGCTTTACAGCAACCACCTTATTTAAAACCATCAGTAATCCCTTGAGATAGGAAACTTCTTCCTCCATTACAGATGAAGGAAAGGAAGAGGAGTTGGAACCAAAAACGTTCTCCACTTGCTAAAGGTCCCACACGGCTTGCCCCATAATCTGGAGCTGCTCTTCTTCCCCTTCATCCTGGCTGGACAGACCTTTCTCAGGAGGCTCTGTCGAAGCCACATGCCACAGGCTTAGCCCTCAGTGCCATCCTTTGTCCTATTCTGTGAGCAGCCCTGCCCCAGAACACCGGCTCTACCTGTCCCCGGAAGGCACCTGACCTGGCCACTCTGCTTCCGGTTCTTCTCTCTCTCCCTCTCACCTGCACCTCAAGCATCCAGTAGACCTTCACAGAGTTCTTATATTTGGTGATTTTTTAAATTAAATTTATCGGAATAACGTTGGTTAATAACATAAATTTCAGGTGTACAATTTTATAATATGACATCTCTATTGTCCTTTGGTGATTTTAACAGCTCCTAAAAGAAAGGTACATTCAAGACCCAAAGGGTAAAAAGAAAGGTTTTTCACAAACACACGGTGAACAAAAGTAAAGAACACGAATGCTTTCTCAGAGCACTGTGTCATCGCCGCTGCTGGGACAGACACAAGGAGAGAAACAGACCCTCGGTCTCTAAATGCCAAGGCCTGATACCCTTGCCGCCAAGGCCCTGCCTTGCCTCATCATGTGCTTTCAGCATCAATGAATAAGGCAGCTTTGGAAAAGCTGAACCATTTTTCCATTCATTCATCATTCTTCTCTTTAATTTATGTAATCACGTGCTCAATATCAATTTTATTCATCTGTTGCAACCAGCCATCATTGGATTCTGTGTGATGAACAAAACAAATGAGTTGCAATTCCAGCCATAAGGAGCTCCAGTTTAGAGGAAAGAGATACATCCATAAGCAATTATGGTACCGTACGCACAAAAGTGCTGCAATACCTGGATGTGCAGGGTGCTGTGGGGCACCCAGGAGGAACACCCGCATAGTTTGGGGGAAGGTAGGGAGGGCTTCTGAAGGGCATGGTGCATTTGGAGGGCAGCAAATGGTTCCACAGCCAGATGAGAAGTGCAAGGGGACAGAAAAGGACAGTGACGGGATGAGAGGGGTGACTTTTCAGTCATGAAAAGCCTATGGACCGTGGCCATAAGTTGGGTTTTACTCTGACACCTAGGTGTGTGTTAAGCAGGGCAAAGCTTGACTAGGTTGGCCCTTCAGAAAGGTCTCCCTGGCTGTGGGGAAGGGACTGAAGAAGGAGGGCAAGTCTGCAAGTGGGCAGCCCATTAGAGGTCTGAGACAATTACCCTCAGGCTTCATGGTGACAGCATAAACTGAGCAGTGGCTTGGGACTGGGGCAATATGAGCTGTTTTAAAGAGGCAAAATCTAATGTACAGGACTTAGTGTTGAAAGTGAAAGACTAGGAAGAGACAGTGCCATCCTTTGAGATGTGGCTCAGGCAACAGAGGAAGAGAACCTTTAGAAAGCCTTGCAGAGGGCAAAGCAAGGAGATGAACCCAAGACCCTAATCTCCAGCTTTGCAGCCCCCCTCCTCTCCATCCACCTTCTCTCCCTCAGCTGAATCAGCAATGAAATTCCAGATGGAGATGCCCCTCCTCCCAAAAGGTCCTTCATAGTTGCTCTCAGCCGAAAAACTTGCTTGACATCATCCAGTACGCTAGAATGGATTCCCCAAAGAATCCTTCCCTGCTAAGTGGAATAAGCTGCTGTTTTAACGACCTAGCCCAGCGATTTTCAAGTGGTGTGCTGCAAGAATTAGTAAAACATGCAATACCAGGGGCACTGACCTCTTTACCCTTAGATTGTCAATTTTAAAAAATGACAACAACCAACACAATAATAGCCATCTGATGTGAATGAATCAAAATTATACATATTTTTTTGCCAGATCAGCAAAAAATATATTTTCTGGTGTGATGCAGAGTTTTAGTAATTAGTTTATGTGTGCCGGGAGATGAAAAATGCTGACAATTCCTAATCTAGCCCATTCCTACTTTATTCTTTTTGCCAGCTCTTGTGTTATTTGATGTGATAAGCACCAGGAGGACAAGATTTTCGTTTATTCCCTGATGTATACCCAGCACCCAGTGCAGTGTTTGATACACAGGCAGTTCACTATGAACATTTGTTGAATCAGTGAATAAGGACCTCTGTGGAGAGCTAAAAATGGCAATTCTCTGTCAATAACTTTTAAAAAATAACTATGGTTTTGAGCAATAAGAGAATCAGCCACTCTTCATCACAACTGCTCCATGTAGACCAAGTGACCTCTTGGCAACGGTGTCCCCTTGGCATGCTGCTACTCTGCCTGTGGCTTTTGTCCTGGGGATTACAGAGCCAGCACTGAAGAGGCCAGTTCCAGGCAGAACAAAAGTGACCTAAATAGTAGAGTCTAAAACTGAAACAGGTCATAGTCAAATCTCAAATTCTCTCCCAGAGCAAGATACTGCTAATACTGCCGGAATTTTTAATGCAACAACGAAAATGAAAACACAAGGAGCTAGCACTAGACACTTGCTAGAATGGCTAAAAATACAAAGATTGACAATATCAAGTGTTAGCAAGGACACGGAGCAACTGGAACTCCCAGACATACAAAAATGGTATGTTCACTTTGCAAAAACAGTTGAGTAATTTCTTATCATGTAAACCATTCACTTACTATACTACCTACCCAGCAATCCAACACCTAGGTATTTGTCCAAACTAAATGAAAATATATGTCCACTCAAAAAATTGTGCATGAATCCTCATAACAGCTTCATTCATAGCAGCAAAAAACTGTGTGCAACCCAAATGTGCATCAGTAGATGAATAGTCTTCACGTAGTCTATTCATGCAGTGTAGTCTATTCACTTGATAAAAGGTAATAAACTATTGATAGCTACAAAAACATGAATATCAAAAATGTTATTCTAAGTAAAAAAGTTCACAGCACATGGTTTCATTTATATGAAATTCTAGAAATGGCAAAACTTATAATGACATAAAGCAGATCAATGTTTTTCTGAGATTGAGCTTGGGTGGGGAGGGTTGCCTGCACAAGGGCCCTGGGAAATCTGGGGGATGATGGAAAGTTCTAGATATTGAGGGGCAGTGATTTAAATATATACAATTGTCGAATCTCATCAAACTGGGCACTAAATTGGACATCATTTATTATATGTAAATTCTATCTCAAAGTTAGTTTATGAAAAATGAAACAGAAAACAATTTTCAGGCAAAAACGTAAAAGCAGCCTAACCCCAGGTTTATTTGAAAATATGTTTACACAGGAGTCTGGAAAGATATGTGCCAGTAATAAACCCTGAGGGTGAGAATTCAGGTGGCTATCATTTCTTCTTTATATTTTTCTGTTTTTTTTTTATATTTTTAAGAATCATTGCGATGCTTATAATCAGAAAATTACTTTTGTTTATTGAGTAAAACATTGCTTTGGAGGAATAAAAGTAATATTGTTCTCCCAGGGCAAAAAAGCAGACTTAGTTTTATTCCATATACAGCTCAAGGTCACACTCAGCAAGAGTTTGAGTCAACTGTCTTTTGAATTTCAACCTCCCAGCTAAACCCACACACACACCCCGGTCGGGCCCCACTTCACAGATGGATGCTCACCCTTCCCACCCCTGGGCCTCATGCAGAAGAAATTCAGCTGGTTCCAGGACACAAAACTCTAACCCAGAGCAGGGAGCCTTCACCAAAGCATGAGGCTACAGGAGGGACCTGGACTGCCCAGAATATCCTTAGAACCCGTGTATTGTCAAAATTCTGCCACAGGAGTCCCTTCCACTCAGAACCAAGCTTGTCTTACCAAGCCTTGTCCTCTGACTTTGCCAGAAAGTTCTGACCAAACCTGAAGCCTCTGGCAGAACCAGCCTAGAAGAACTATGATGGAGAAGGAAGCCATACACTTCCCTCAAGGTTAAACTTGGCCTGCCATCAGACCTTGCCTGGGAGCTTTTCAAAATGCAGAGCCCAGGGCCTCTGCCCTAGGGCTGATGGACCGTATCTCTGGCAGCAAAGCCCAAGAATCTGCATTTTTTAAAGCCTCCCACGCGAATCTTGTGTAGCACGTGGAAGCTTCAATCTACCAGGATGGCTCTCCAACCTCGGTGCATTGGAATTATCTGGGGTTCTTGCTAGAAACACAGATTTCCAGGTCACCCAGGTGCTGATTCTGCCTGGCCCAAGGAAGGCTCTGGAATGTCCATTTTAACTACCTCCAGGCAGTTCTGGTGCGGGTGACCCACAAACTACCTTTCAAAAGCTCTATTGTGGACATCAGTGTAACCTTGCCTTGTCCAGGGCCCTAGAGGGGGTGAAGGAAGAGGCAGCAGAACTAATTTGATTATGCCAGCATGCTCGAATTTATTAAGAAGTTAACAAAGAGGAATTTTTGCATCTGAAAAGCAGCGGAAAGCTGAAGGAGAGGGGTGAGTCCCAAAGACACCTTGAATAAGAGGATGCCTTATATTGCCAAGACATTCAGCCTCAGGAAAATCAGGCCATGGGGATTCGCCCTTCCAGCTTCGGGGATCACTTTGGGTGGCACCCGGTTTTAATTCCTCACCAGCGTGTATGGCTTTTGTTCTCAGGGCCTCGAAACACCAGGGCAGGTGTAGGAGACAAGCCTCCTCGACAAATAAAATGGGAGACAGGACACTGCCTTGGAAGTTCCTGGAGACACTGGGTCTCCACCTGGAGCAGATGGCAGCTGTCTCTGAGACCGCCTCATGAGGCGGGAAGGAGAGGTCTTCATTTCGTGTCGCAGACAGGCGTGGGCTGGCAGCACACAGGACCGCAGCACCCAGCAGAGCCGCAGCAGCCGGCATCGCAGCAGCTCCCGCAGCAACCGCCCCCGCAGCCAGATCCGCAGCCAGAAGACCCGCAGCCGCAAGACCCGCAACAGCTGCCTCCGCAGCCCTTGCTTCCGCAGCCACAGCAAGACCCGCAGCAGGGCCCACAGCAGCCGCAGCATTGCTTACAGCAGCACATTTCACAGCAGTTTTCCTCTTCAGGGCAGCACATGAAGCAGTCCCCGGGGCAGCACCCCATGATCCCAGCTGGTCAGGGCGCAGATCAGGAGCGCGGCCGGAGTTCCCCAAGTCTGGCCCGCACTCGCGGGACGGCAGCTTTTATAGCCCCTCCCCAAGGGTGTTGGCACACGGGACAGATGTGTGTGTGTGTGTGTTTTTGTTGTTATTGTTTATGCCAGTTTCCACGACAGCCTCTTATTAGCTGCCTGTTTATTTTCCAGCCCGGAGTACCTCAACTCATAAAAAAGCCCCACTCGTCCCAACTGCTATTTGTCCAGAGGGGAAAAAGACATCTTTGGAAAGACCTGTCATCATGGTCAAACATGGGCCGGCCATCATTAGCCCAGGTTGGAGAGAGGAGGGAGGAAACCCTGGCTCGGGCATGGGTGCACCTCTTCCACATCTTCTCTGGTGGCAAGTGGGCAGCCAGTTGTCACGGGCGCTAATCCCGGGAGACCAGACTGGTAAAAGCTAGGTGCCCTGTGCCTTCCACCACAGGCAGAGGCTGCTGAGGAGGTCTGGCCATGTGGCTCCTCCCAGCTGGAAGTGGCATCTTCATCCTGCCACCAAATATTTGTGTGTGTGTGTGTGTGTGTGTGTGTGGTATGCGGAGTGCGCCACACATTTGCTTGGGCTTGGGCAGTAACCATCAATCATGAGTAATAACTGCCCTGTGAAATGCAGAGAGACTCACCATAAAACTGCAAGAGGCAGGGGAACCACGTTTCTCCAGGCTGTGAGGTGAACTGAACACACACCCATGTCTCTAAAGGAGCCAGAAGAGCAGTGGTCAGAACCCGGGACACCCTGGCCCCAGGCCTTTCCTCGACAGGAAGAAAAGAGGGAGCAGATAGAGGAGAAGATGAAGGAGAAGATGAAGGAGGAAGAGCCGTAGGAGGAGGGAGGGAAGGAGGGAAGAGGGAGGGAAAGAGAAAGGACGATCACTGAGCATCCAAAACTGCATTAAAGTGGACATGCGCACTTTTTGAAAGGCCATCTGGCAGAATGAGGAGGGATCAGTGTATAAAATACCCAGAATATCATCTGGTGAATAAAATGCCATTGGAAGACTGGAATCCACAGAGGATTCAGGTCCGTGTGTGAATTCTGAGATGGGCCAAATTTCCTGTCCCGATCTGGGCTTCTGTACCTTGTCATCCTCTTGGAATGGTAATAGCAACTCTGGAGCCTATGGGCTCCGCACTCTGGAAGTGGGAGGTTGGGAGGAGGGTGGCGGTCGTCATGGAGATCTACATCAAGAGACACGGTCCTCCTTTGCAGTTTCCTTTCCTTTTTTTATATGAGCCTGGAGGTAAGGCAACCACTACAAAGGGCTAGAAGGACTAAAAACTAGGAGGCGAGGGGAATGGGGACAGGGAGAAGGGATAGGTTACTTGGATCTGATATGACACAGTACATCATGGGATGTGGAAGTTTAGAACTGGGAGGAACCCCAAAGACCATGTGGCTCAGGGTTTCTAAACCAGATTTTTCTGCACCCAGTTCTGTTAAGTCTGACTATGTGCTCAGTGGAGCTTGAGCAGCTACTGTAAAGTTTCCCAGGTGACTTGGGTCATCAGATAGGTTAGGGGACCCTGACAGAACCTAGTGCAGCCCTGACCATCCCCTGCAAGCATTTGTTTGTTTGTTTGTTTGTTTGTTTGTTTTTGTGTTTTTTTAAATATACAAATGATGGTAGCAGGGCTGACTTGGCCCTGCTCTGCTTTCTGATCGACTTGGCCACGGATGCTCTGTTTCCTGGTGCTGGGTCCCTCCCACCACTCAACACCCACAGATGGACACCTCGGGTGAGTACAGTGCAGCGACGTTCACGGCCGGCACATTCTTTGCATTCTTTCTAAATGATCGGCGATGCGTTCACGTGGTCGCAGTGCACAAGGGGTGCAGTGAACAGTCTCCCTTCTCTTCCTGTGTCCTGCCAGGCCTGCCTCTCACCCACCTTCCCCCTGTCCCTGGTAGCACTCAACCCCCTGTGCCTGAATTTACTTATCTATCACGCAGAGATTGTGGCACCAGTCTCATAGGGCTGCTGGGAAGGTTAGATGGATGAATGTATATGCACATACAGCGCTTGGAATGGTGATTGGCCACATATTGTTTGATAAAATTAGCTATTATTTCTATCCCAAAAGATACATATATATAGTTCACTACACAAATGGTAGCAAAATACGCATGCTGTTCTTAATGCTTCTTTTCTTCTTAACAAGGTATCTGAGAGCTCATTCCATATCAGTACGTAAAGTTGTTTATAGTGTTTTATTGTGCCAAACATTTATTTAACCGATTCTCCGTTGAAAGACATTTGTTTCTAACTTCCAATATTTTGCTATTAGAAACTTTAGTTTTAGTGTTTGCTATTATATAACTTAGCATATCTATATAGATCTTTCCCATAAACTCTTGGAAGAGGAATTGCTGAGCCAATGGGTTTTTGTGCTTGTAGTATTGATGGATGTTGCCAAGTCACCCTTCAGAAAGGTACCAGTTTACACTCCCATCTGCAATGTGGGGCCAATCATGAAGAGACAGACGGAGCACCTGCCTCTTCACGCTCCGCCAGCACACTGTGTATCAAAGTTGGTGACCTTGATCATCTGATAGGAAAACGATAAGATCTTGAAATAGTTTCTGTTTGCATTTACATTATGGTAAATAAAATTAAGCAATATTTCATATGCTTAAATGCTCTTTACGCTCCCTTCTCCGTCAGCTGTCTTTTCCATCGTCCGTTTTTCTAACAGGTTGTTGGTCTTTTTCTTTGATTGATGGGAATCCTTTGTGAGACAGAAAACCAAAGCTTCATCTGCCCCGTGAGTTAAAATTTTTTCCCCAGGCTGTGATTAGCCTTTAATGCTGCATTTTAATAATAATCATGTTGATATTATAAATTTCATACGTACTTGCTGTGGAATTATTGAAAAATACAAAAAAATTAAAGATAAGAAAAATCATCTATAAGCCCACAACAATATTTACTCCTAATTTCTTAATTTCCTTTGTTTTTTCTAAATATTTACATTGTTTTTTCTAAATATTTGCATCAATATAAATGTATATACATACAAGTCCATACATATCAGATACAAATTTCAAAATCCACATTATAAGGCATGTTAAATATATATAGCTATTTTTCTCTCAGTCTGCTTAAATGTATTTCAAATCTTCATTCCAGCTTATGGGGCAGGAAAAGTCAGTTCTGCATAAGGTCAGAAACCGTTCAGGATTTCTCCTTCCCATCCTTCAAGTGGAGATGGACTCTGAGCCTGGGAGCCTCAGACAGACAGTACCATAGCATAGAAGAGAGTAGCCACTGGTTCATGGTGGGCATCCCCCGAGAGATACATGGTCCTCTCTTACTCCCGACCGTGTCTTCCCTCTGCTGGCACCAGCTGAGATACCTGAATTCTCCCCGCTCTCCACAAATTCTGCATCCTTCTGTCACCCCATCCGGGAAGCCCAAAGTCTTCTCTGTCACTTTCCCCACCACAAAAGTCTGTTTCAAATTGCATAAGCTAGGCACTGACTCGAGTCACTCCCTCTGTGTTTCTGCAGTAATAGCCCTGCGCTGGAGGCAGTGAGTATTGACAGACCCCGCTGATGCCCACATCGCGAAGGAAGAGCAGCAGTGAAGGACACCGCAGGAGAAAAGTAAGACCTATGCTATTTTAAGGTTTCATCCTGACACAGTGTTTTACAAAATCAAAATCATACTGTGTAAACTGATTTATGCACTGAATATTGTACTCAACCTGAGAAAATGCTCTTAAATATGTTGATTATTAAATATTATAAACACGTGAGCATTTATATTTTCACATCGATGTAAACCTTCCCTATTGTTGGATATCTAAGTTGTTCCCAGTTTTCCAAAATGAAAAGCAAAACCCCAAGATGAACTTCCGTAAATGTGAACCTTTATGTATCTTTCTTATCTCCCTAAAATACATCCCTAGAAACATAATTACTGAATCTTCAGCCCGTTAATAATCTTAAGGCTATGAATAACTATGTTTAAATTATCCTCCAGAAAAATTGTCCCTATTGGCACCCATTTCAAAGGTGCTTTCACCAATACCAGTTTTTCTTAATAAAATTTATTGGGGTGGCATTTGTTAACAAAATTATATAAGCTTTAGGTGTGCAATTCTGTGATACACGGTCTGTGTGTTGCATTGTGTGCCCACCACCCACGGTCAGATCTCCTTCCATCACCACGTGTTCGGCCCCCTCTACCCTGTACTCCCCTGCTCCCTTCCCTCTGGTAGCTGCCATCCTGCCATCTGTGAGTCTCCGTCTTATATCCCACGTGTCCAGAGTCATGTGGTCCTTGACTTTTCCTGACTCAATTCTTTGTCAAGAGATTTGTCATGAGTCATAGTCCAATCATGACATCCCATTATAGTATTTATTTGTATTTCTTTCATTATTAGTGCATTTATTTCATAGGCCACTTTTATTTCTTGCTTTGGGAATTACCTGCTCATGCCCATTTTTCTGTTAAGCTTTTCATCTTTTCTAATTTATTTATAAGAACTTATTTTAGGCAACATAGATCAACTTTCCTTTCTGTCACTCACACGCATTGCAAAATTTGTCCCAAAGTATCATCGCTTTTTCATTGTCTGTGGTGTTTTTATGCATATAATTTTCTTTTTATATAGGGAAATCTTCCTTATTTTTCTCTTTCTTCTGCTTTTATGCTTTGAAACTTCTTCACCATCCCCCAAACGAGAAAATTATTAACTTTCAGTTTTTATAGTTGCATTTTTTACACTTCATGCTGTTATCCATTAGGAATTTATTTTGAGGTATGGCCCATACTGCTTTACAAAAAATGCCCTGGTATTTCTAACTGGGGGACTTAAGTGCATATTAAATAAATTCTTGGTCTATAATACAGAACAAGGTGGGGAGATGCAGCCGGAGTCCTTAAAACCCTGGGCAAGGCGTCTGTTCTGGCGGCCTCTAGTGTTCATCAAGTGACATTACACAGGCAGCTTCCGGTGTTTCTGTTAGAGACCATCACAAAATAAACTACAATTCTAGCTTCACCAGATGCAATTCAAGAGAAGGTTGGGTTGATGTGAGAAGCATATTGTATGGCATGGCACTGATTTAAATCATGTGCCCACTAAACCATCTCTTGGCAAAGAGGGCACATTACCAACCCTCCCCCCGCCCCCCGCCCACATGTGCCAGGTACTGCACCAGCACTTTCTCTGTGTTTTCTTGGTTAATACCCAAGATAACTATATACAATAAGAATTATTACCCTTATCTTGTACATGAGGAACTAAGGCTCACGGAGGTCAACCACTTTAACTAGAAGATGCAGGGCTTGCATTTGAACCCAGGACCATCTGCTTCTGAAGTCCATTCACGTCCCTCTGCGCCAGGCTTCCTTGGGGGGAGCAGAGAAAATCGCTTCTTTGTCTTAAGGTAAGTCTTGGAGTAAGGGTAGCTCAAGGGCCTGTAAGCTTTGCAACCACAGAGACCACGGGCATTTTACTCGTGGGTTTACACCCGTGGCTCCCGTACGGCAGGCACTCCCAACTCTTTACTAAATGAACGAGTAGATAAAAGCATGGACGCTTGTGAGGTGACCCCTCGCAGCGCAGTGCAGGCAGAGTGTCCACGAGAAGAGAGTGGGGTCCCTGCCGCCGTGCCTGACTCGCCTTCCTTGTCCTCAGTCGCCGCTTCGCTCGGTTGGGTCTGGAAACCACGCTGTCGAACAGAACCTTCCGCAACCACAGAACTGTGCGGTGTCTGCTCCGCCCGACGTGGCGCTCACTGGGCCACTGAGCGCTGGAAGTGTGGCTGGTGTGATGGAGAGATTGAACTTTTAACTGCACTTCATGTTCACATGTTTGTATTGGAAGAGCCCCGCGTACTGGCCAGAGGACACTACAGCTCTGGAGATTCTCCAGGGGATGTGGCCAACTGGACAGTTTGGATGAACCTGCATCAGGAAAACCACTAAATATGCTGTTGCCTCCTTGTTTTTAAAAATTTGAGTCTCCTTAATGCATCGAAGAACTGGGAACATAATAGTACAAACTGCCAAAAAATTATCAAAGAACCAAGTAACTGGTAGGTGCCCAGGGAGGCAGGCTAAGCGCTGAAACCGCTGTTCCCTCAAGGGCGTTTGCTGCATGTGACAAGCGTGAATTAATGTTTCTGTGACCTCTCAGAGGATAGAAACAGAACATAAAGTCCAGGTCCTGCCCACTGTAGAGCCTCCCCTAGCAGATCCACCCCTCCTTAAAGCTGGGACCCGAAAGGGCCACATGCTTGGTGTAATGGTGAGCCATATACAATCTCTGCCCACCCACTCCCACCACAGGGCCCTGGTCTTGCACGTTAACTGAGTAATCCCCCAAACCTCAGGCCATGAGCTTAAAGAGGCCTCTGGCTGGTAGTGCCTGAGTGCAGCGGCAGGAGCAGACGCCCATGGTCGATGAACATGCCCATCATCCTACCTCAACGAAGCCCCACAAGTAACAACAGAGATGGTAATCACTAGTGTTATTCGCCAAATATTTCTGCCTTTCAGAACTATGACAGGAATGTTCTTCTCTACATCCTTCGAAGCTAGGCATGACCAAGTGACTTGCCTTGGTTGACAACATGTGACCAAAGCTTTATGAGTCACTGCAGAAATTGCCCCCTCCCAAGCAGGCCTGTGGCGGTAGGGCTAGAGTTGGATGGAGGTACCCTCAGCCTGGGTTCTTGAGTTAGAAAGATGACTGGAGCCTCCGAATGGCCTCTGCTGAACTTAGAGCATGAGCAAGAAAGGAACTCTCGTGGTTAAGATTCGGGAAGTTCGGGAGTCAATTGTTACCGTGGCAGCTGTAATGGAGCCTGTCCTGACAGACCCACCCAACGGCTCAGTCATTCGTGACTGATCCCACAAGGAAACAAGGCACCATGAGTGAGAACCAGTAGGAGCAACAGACCATAAACAGACCACAAAGACTTCAGATAGTGGAGTTATCAAACAGACTCCAATACAGTGTGTTGCCATCTTTAAAGGAATAAAAGACAAGCTGGAAAATATCTGCAAGGGTAGTCTCTGTGTAACCGGACGCACGTCCAGCTGCCCTCTGCTTCGAAAGCCAATACTCCAGAGGCAGGTGCTGCTGTAAAGGAAATGGTTTTATTCAGGTGCCAGCCCCCCAGGAGATGGGGGACTCTGCTCGCAAAGCCCATCCCAGCATCTCAGGTGTCCTGACTTCTTGCAGTCAGGGCCGTTCCTTGGTCAAGCAGGAGCCGCAACTACTGATGTCTACACAATACTCATAAGGAACCTTTTAATGTGTGCATCTTCTGTGAGTTTGTTAGTACAGCCTCTTCTGTAATTACCACCTGATTAGTACATTGTGTTTATTTCAGCCACTGTCACAGTTGGAAATACAGCTGACAAAAGAAAGTCAGCCCTGTTTAGAGCCCCTAGAATTTCATGGATGCTGGAAAATAGAGATGTGACTGCCCGATGCTTTCACTGGGTTCCTGCCTGGGGTGAGGACAAACCGGAGGACCCAAAGAAAGCCCTTGTTCTGGTCGCTTCTGCTGCGTAACAAACACCCCAAATATAGTGCTATAAATCAACCAACATTTTATTACACTCGTGGATCCTGTGGGTCAGGAGTTCTGGAAAGGCACGGCAAATCGGCGGGTCTCTGCTCTGTGATGTCTGGGGCGTCACCTGGAAAGGCGTGAGGCTGCTTGGGCTTCCTCATGGCTCAGTATCTGGGTCTCAAGCATCCCAGGAGAACCAGGTAGAAGCTGCTTTTTTCTTTGATGAACGATCCTCAGAAGTCACATAGTGTCACTTCCTCTGCAGTCACAAATTGGCCCAGGCTGGAGGGGAGGGTCTATGTCAACAGGAAGACTAGCTCTTGTAGGAAGGGCATGGGGATAAGAGAATGTTGCACAGTCTCTCTCTCTCCCAGGCAACCCTCTCCCTAATCCACGGGATGCTAAGGGCCTACAGTCATTGTCCTCTGCCTCTTCCCTCTCCTTTCTCCCCAGCAACAAAACCAAAGTGTACCTGATGTCAGCCATTTCCTGAGGTTCACTAATAATGCTTTACCTGAGCACATTCTTACTCCCTGCTTTGCTTTTCTCTCTCCCCCTCCCTTCCTCCTATGGCAAGAAAACTGAAGGAAGAAGGAGAGGAGCCTTCTGAGTTGACCCTGAAGGCAAATTTAATTCAATACCTCCAGGTTCACTGAAGCCAGGGAGTACGAGAACCGGAAAAGATGGACATGTTGAACACACACTCATGTCTATTCCAGTCTCCTGTCCCAGGAAAAGCTTCCCGGGCCCGTGTGGTATGTTTGGGGCATATAGGCCACCACAAACTTGATTACCTGCCATCTTGGCACTCTCCCTCCATGTATTCGGGTTCTCCAGGGAAACAGAACCAAGAGAAGAAGAAGAAGAAAAAAATAATGGTATATGAGATTTATTATGGAAATTGGCATATACTTATAAATGATATTTTTAATGAAAACTGGTCCATATGATTATGGAGGCCGAGAAGTCCCCTGACCTGCAAGCCAGAGAACCAGGAAGGCTGGTGGTGCGATTCAGCCTGAGTCTGGAAACCAGAGAACCAGGAGCACGATGTCCGAGGGCAAGAAGATAATTGTGGGCTGAGTGTATTTTTCCCAGTTCTTTCCAGGTTGCAGTATTTCACGTTGCCGAGAGACACGGCCTTTCTCTAGAGACTCACTTCCTCCTGTGGTTGGCCGGTTTCTCTGATTCCCTCACACGTTCCCTCAGAAGAGCTTGTCAGGAAACGTGTGCAGTGTGCAGGCGCTCTCATGAACTTGCCAGTCCTTTCCTGCCACCTTTTTCCCAGACGGGAAACACATCGATGGGTGGGTGATGTCCAGTGGGTACTTGTCCTTTAGGACGAGTCACAGACTGTATATTGGGGTGACTGACCCCTTCATCTGATGGGATGGAAGAACACTGCTTACTTTTTATTTATACAAGACACCCAATTTGGGAATTAATGAACGAAAAGGACAATTATCACTTTTGTGCCAGAATAAGATTTTATTAAGAGGTTGACAAGGGATCTTTTAATGCATCTCCAAAGACAAAAAGAGTGACAAGCAGTGTCTCTTCCTATTATATTCAATCTCCTAGGGTGCCCATCAGCAAGGTCACATTCAGTGTAATTATTTTAAAATCACATCTAGGTAAGTGCATGTTAAAGCAGAACACATTATGCAAACGTGTCCCTGGGATAATAGATGCTCCTCAATCCTGTTACAGATTTCTCTATGTGTTTCAGAAGTTAGAGACAAGAAGTAGACCCTGCTGTCTCTTATAGTAAAGAATCAAGCCAGGAAATTCAGCAGAAGCCTACAGGTGACCCCTGGAAGCTGGTGCTAATAGAAGTTTCTTTCTTTATCCAAACCGGTTACTGTTGGAGATGTTTGGGTGAAGTTAGGTGGGCCCTTCTCCTCCTGCCGTCGATGCCTCTAGCACACAAAGGTATTGCAAGGCCCACACCGAGGGTGTGGGGCACAAGGATTGGAGACACAGGGTCCAATGGGCTTGTCACATGCGTTGGTTGTGGCACATGGGTTGCAAGGGAGCCTGTAGACAAAACCATTGGGGCAAGTTAGGGTAAAATGAGCTGAAGAAATAGGAAGATGCTAAATATACTTGGTTTATATCTTCCTTGGCTGCCATCCAAAAGCTTGACTTTATAAATTCACTTCCATCAAGAAGACTCATCCCCACAGCAACCTCACGTGCCCTCAAGGAAAGTATCACTAGCTTTACACTCACTTGCAGTCCTCGCTCTCCAGCAGGCCCCGGTACGTGTTGATCTCACACTCCAGGCGGGCCCGGACGTCCAGCAGCACCTGGTACTCCTGGTTCTGCCGCTCCAGGTCACTCCTGATCTCCGCCAGCTGGGACTCCACGTTGGTGATCATGCACTGCACCTGGGACAGCTGGGAGCTGTAGCGGGCCTCAGTCTCCGTCAGCGTGTTCTCCAGGGAGTCCCTCTGTGGGGGGGACATAAGGAATGTCACAGGGCTGCTCCTTTAACATGTCCCTCCACAGGGTTCCATGCAACCCACAGCTTTAAGAGTTCAGGAGACTATGACCCAAAAGGCCTGCCAATGACTCTGATTCCCCAACCTCATACTTGTGACCAGGAGATGTGGACGATACCCACCAGGTTGTGCTGGGCCTGCAGCTCGATCTCCAGGGCGTTGACTGTGCGTCGCAGCTCGATGATCTCTGCCTGGCAGGTCTGCAGCTGCTCTGAGCTGGACACCACCTGCTTGTTCAGCTCCTGGGTCTGACACACCAAAGGTAAGACACGGGATCAGATCCTGCTTTGAGGGTCCCAAGGTCCTGAGTGGCCCTGTGCTGAGATGCCCACCTGGTTGGCGAACCATTCCTCCACATCCCTGCGGTTGGTCTCCACCAGGGCCTCGTACTGACACCTGGTCTCATTGAGCACACGGTTCAGGTCCACGGTGGGGGCAGCGTCCACCTCCACGTTGAGGCGGTCTCCAATCTGGCAGCGCAGGGTGTTGACTTCCTGATGGAAGGTTTAAAATATTTTAACAATATTTCTTAAGTTTTAAAAACTTAAAAATTTAAAATATCACAAAGGTTCCTGATCCTCTCCTCTAAGAATGCAATTCAACTTGCGATCCCTTGTGAGCTTGCAACAGCTCGGTTCCCTCTGGTCCTCTCACTAAGTGGGTTTAGATTCATGATAATTTGTGTTTTCCACTCTACAAAGTGCTTTGAAGTCCATGATATCCTTCCACCCTCGTATCCAGTGTCCCACTCCTCATTTGGAGAGGCGAGATGTAATGGACCACGATTCGCACTGTGGACCCCAAACACGAAGTTCAGTGTTTTTGCTGGTATGCCAGATAGCCTCTTACATTAGCTTCTTAACCATGGGTACTACAAAGGATAGAGTCTGGCTAAAGAGGAATTTAAAGGATGCTTACTTCAAAATCTGCCATGTTGGCACAGAATAGATGTAACTGGTGATTTGTTGTTTCCACCAGTATGGACTTTGCTGGACAAAATAAGTACCTGTTCATTTCCCTGCTAATCTCCTAAAGCCAACATTGTGTGATGCTTGGGCTTAGGTGGATGTCAGACAGGTTTGAATTGGGCCTCTACCTCTTACTATATGGCTTCTGCGTGCCTCTAAAAGCCCCAATTTCTTCATCTGTAAAAGGAAAACTACCTCTGGAGTTCTAAAGCACTTAGCACAGCATTTGGTACACAATATGCACTCAATTAATATTAACAATCACCATTTACACTGTTTGGGAATTTAAGGTCTGCGTATCAGTCTTCTTTACCATGCAACCAAGCAGTGGTACTGAGCCTTTTCTTTTTCAGTTTCCTTCCGGCAATTCTGATTGGCAGAAAGAGCTCAGGATGAAGGAAGAGAGGGGTTTTGTTGCCAGCTCAGCCCTCCTGCCCTGTGGAGAGGCCTTGTCCTGGCCTCTCCAGTGGCTAAAAGGAGAATTTGGTAAAAGGCCTCTGTAGCCCACCTGCTGCGACCTGGGGGCAGAGGATGCTGCTGAGTTGCTAAAGGTCCTTCGCTGTCATTCCTGCCTCCGGCTCACAAACCCTAATCTGCTATCAGGGACTTTTAGATATTACTCATTCTTGACAAATCCCTTTTTGTTTGGAGGATGCCTTCCTCGGCTAGCTGAGCCTCCCCTGCACTCACAGCGCCTGGGGTTAGGAACAGGCCTCAGCAGGTTCGATCCTGTTGCTCCTTGGGGAACTTCACCTGCTCGTGGTTCTGCTTGAGGCAGAGCAGCTCCTCCTTCAGGGACTCCACCTGGGCCTCCAGGTCGGACTTGCACAGGGTCAGCTCGTCCAGGATCCTGCGCAGGCTGTTGATGTCCGACTCCACCAGCTGCCGCAAGCCCATTTCCGTCTCGTACCTGTGATACGTGCAGGAGCATCGGAGACAGGCCTGGCCTTGACTCTGGCTTGGTTTGTCAGACAACTGGGAGTTGGGGCCTTTGTGTTTACAGCCTTCTACTTCATTTAGGCTTTTAACACCGAGCAGTAGCTCTTAGAGAAAAATGCACTGGTAATTATTTTCAATAAATAAAGAGCTAGTGGACTTAAGGGGATAAAAGCCCAGAAAAATGGTGAAATTTCCAAAATTGATCCATCTCCCAAATTCTCCTGGTTGAATTGGAGAGCATCCGGGAGCAGACTTCTGCACTAGATGGGGATGTCATTCCACAGGGGAGCAGGAGGAAGAGGCTGAGCTCTGGGCAGCCTCGGAGATTTGGGGAAACGTCCAGGGAAGGGCTTTGTCGATGCTTGTCAGTGTGAGGACAGGCTAAGGGGACAGAGAGAAGAGAGGGAAGGCAACACCCCACTGGCCACTCACTTGGTCCTGAAGTCGTCTGAGGCCAGCTTGGCGTTGTCGATCTGCACCACCAGCCGGGCGTTCTCCGCCTTGCTGCACAGGATCTGGAAGACCCAAAACGTTCTAGACTGAGTTTGGCTATGTTTCAACTGCAGCCATCCCTACGAATTCATGTATATGGAGGTGCAGAATGAAAAAAAAATCACAGTGGGTCTTATATGAAATTATCAAATACTATCTATGTGCTCCGTAAAGATTTAAGAAATTAAATTGGAAAAGAACACCGAAATATAAGGAAAATGTCAGTAGATAAATCATCTTTCTTTTTCTTTCCTAGTAAGCAGTCCTGAGAAGCTGATAATGAGTAGCATTTATTTTTGAAAACGTACTATGTACCTGGCACGGTTCTAAGAGCTGAGGACACAAAAATGAGGAAGCACCAGGTCACTAGATCTTGCCTTCAAGAGACTTCCAATCCAGTGGGGAAGATTCATGCATAAACTAGCGGTGGGGGGGGGCATGGCCATGGGGGGACTGGGTCAGGGAAGCAGCCATGCCCTCCTGGCCACCCAGGATGGCTTTGCACTATGTCCTGGTGGGTAGTTTTCACTCTTTCTGGCTAAAGCCCACCGTTTTCTGCCCTCACTGGGCAGTGCTTGCCAGGAGAAGCCCAGAGCATCCAGGGCAGGACAGTGAAGTCAAGGAGATTGGGTGCCCACAGAAGAACAGCAGCCAGAGGTCAGAGCGGTCCAAAGTCCAGATGAGGGAAGGGAAAATGGTCCAGTCTTTACAAAGGGCCCCGCTTCCTCAGCTCCCATCTTGGGTTTCGTCGTTTCTCTCACCCCAGGGTAATGATTCCAGAGCTTGGCAAATGCACAGAAGCATTCAGAGGCAGCTTTTAATTACAGCTTATTTATGCAAAGTGCTGCTACCACCACAGAGACTAACACTATGCAAATACTCAGACCTAACAGTCCTGGGCCTAGAATAACATGGGACCTCAAGAAAACAAAATGGAAAAGACCAACTTGAACCCCTGCATTCCAATCACCCTTGGAGCTGATCTTGTTTTCGAATCATATCTCAGATTCCCTCCCTACAACTTCCTGCCCTGGCAGCGTGGGGCTCCCCACTCACCTTCTGCTGCAGCTCCTCGATGGTCCGGAAGTAGGACTGGTAGCTGGGGCACATCAGCGGCTCCTGCTGCTGGCACCGCTCCTGGATGCGGCCCTCCAGCTCCGCGTTCTCCCGCTCCAGCTGTCGCACCTTCTCCAGGTAGCTGGCCAGGCGTTCGTTCAGGAACTGCATGGTCTCCTTCTCGCTGCCGTTGAAGGAGCCCTCGCAGAACCAGCCGCAGTTGCCCACATTGGCGGGGATGTTGCAGGCCCCGGGCAGGGGGATGTTGTGGCAGCTGGGGGCCACGCAGGGCCGGGAGGGGCAGCCGGAGCGGCAGCTCAGGTTGGACAGGCAGCAGTTGTAAGGCATGGTGCTGGGAGGGAGTGAGGCGCCCAGGTGAAGGCAGAATCTCAGTTCTCCGAGGAGCATGTGGGTCTCCTTCTCCTGGGAGCCTTTATACCCTCCCCGCTGAGGGTGTGGACGCGGCAATCAGCCCTTTCATTCTTACTTATTTGGTGACTGTCAAAAGCCCTTCCTCTCGGTTTGTCATGTTTCCTCAGAAGAGTCCCTCACCTCATAAAAGTCTTTACTCGGGCTTCTCCCTCACTCAGCACTCCTCTTCCATGCTGTGCGTCAGTGAGGCAAGAGCTTCACAGTGTGGCTTCAAAGAGCCAGCCTCACGAACGCCCTGGCCTTTATTAGTGGGGCGCGGCGGCCCAGGGACACCACTGTTCCTTTGCTTCCAGCTTCACAGCCCTGACTCCTTGGCAAGCCTCTGGCTCCTCTTGCTAAGACAGAAAAACATAGCCCCTACCTGTGTATGTTCTGCTAGGTCAGATTTGCAAATGCCAGATTCCAAATTCATGGTTCTCAGAAAGAGGACAAGATCCCTCTGGAACTGTTCGAACAGCCTGGTTCCCAATTTCCTGAGATGGCAGGCACCATCCACAGCCACGATAATGTCCATCTTCCAAATACCAGACATTTGCCAAGGTCCTAGTTCGTACTATGAGAGCACTGTGAGGAATGGAGGGTAAGACTGGGGCCACAGTCAGAAGGAGCTGGCCTTTGCTGAGCACCTGTACAGGCCCAGTGGTGCTGGACACTGTTCAGAAACACGATCTCATTCACTCCTCACCATGACCCTTTAAGGTTAAATGATACTATTCCCATTTTGCAGATGCGCAAACCGAGACGTAGGAGGTGGGAGTTAATATGTTGAGAAGCCAGGATGCCAGCACAGATCTCTGTTCTTTCCATCATACTGTGCTGCATAGATAAGTGGACTGCCTCCTTCCCTAACTTCTTCAGACCTCAGTAAGTTAGGAGGTTCTGCATCAGAGGAACTAGGAGAAGCTCAATAGGGACGGTGTGAGCCCAGGAGTGACAGATGAGGGTGCAGGAGAAGCAGGTTCTTTCCGTCCTCCCTTGCTGCTCCACAGATACCTACTTCCTTTCCCAACTTCTGACAGATCCTCTCTTCCTCCTCTCCAGGCTCGCAGCTCCCCTTGAACATGGCACTGGCATGACTTATGTGCCTACCTCTCTCTCTAGCTGAGTTTTCTGAAGGCACGAAGGACCTTTACATCCCTTTCATTTTAGACTTTATCTTAAGGGCAATGGGGAGCCATTGAAGGTTCTTAGTAGAGTAGTGATGTAGTTTCATTCTTGATGGGCTGCGTTTGAGGGAACAGGGAAATGTTCAGCCGGTCCTTGGAATTGACTGGAATTGATAACAGATATCATCCCCGTGCAGATGCGAGTGTTGGAGCAATGAGTCAAGGGTGGGTCACAAAAAGATCAGCAAGGGGCTGAGGGCCAAATTTTGGGCAATTCCCCAACCAGAGAGCAGGATAAAGAAAAAGAGCCAGGGAGAAATGGCAAGAGAAAATGAAGAGAGCCTGTTCTTGGCATGACAGAAGGTCAAGGAGGAGAGAGCTTCAAAGTGAAGGTGAAGGTCAAAACTGTCAGGTGAGGCCGAAGAGCTCTGTAAGATCAGAACCATGGAATGGGTCTTGGATACGTTGACAGGCAAGTTGCCAGGACTCTTCCTGGGTCACACACTGTACACAGCACCTGTGCTCTTAAAACAGCACCCGCACTGAACTTGGTGAACTGAGACTTTCAGTGCCCGGAGCTGAGATGCCGATTGTTAGAGAGGTCCTGGCCATAGTCAGTTTGTACACCTGATTACGAAGCTCCTGAGCTTTGCCCCTATAAGACGGACTTTCTTACAATAATTAGCATGCTTCAAGCAGTTTGAAGATGTCAGGTTTGTTTGAATCTGACGATTCCTAATAATTGGTGATGTAGGAACAATTACCCAAGAAGCAGAAGCACTCAGAACTGTTCGTGCCTGTAACTTCTGTTTTGTTGCAAGGCATAACATGAAACGTATTTCATATCCTAAAGAGAGGTGCTGAGGAAAGAATTCAGTTGCGTGCCTCAATACAGCACCCAGGGAAAGGTGGGGCTCCTTCCTAGCACCCTAGCAGGAGACAGAGCATAACCCGGATGAAGGTGCTCACAGCAGAGTCCGAGCCCCTCGGCTTCAGCTGCAGGTCAAAGACCAGACTGCTTTGCATTTGGCTCTTCCTTTCCTCCCTCCCACCTCTTAAAGGAGAGCTCAAGTGACAAAATTATCAAAAGAGAGAAAGACATGGCACAAGAGTGATGGCAGGGACCTTAATGATTATCTCATCCAACGCTCTTATTTTACAAATGGGGAAACTGAGGCTCAGAATGGGGAAATGGCTTTCGTAGTCTTATAGAATCCAAATCTGCTGCCCCTGCACCCACATTCCCCGTCCCCATCACCATGCTGCAGAAATGTTAAATAATTTCACAACCATTCTGATCTGCTCTTACCTGGGGACAGAAATTAAAAGTGGTGGAGAAAAAAACAAAGAAAAAGAAAATTTTGTTATCTGGAGATATGCTTTGTTGAAGAAGAACAAGGGGTGAATGAGGACATGATAGAATTCAGCAATACGGAAGTACTTTGTTGCCTCTGATTTCAATGATTATTTCTATATTGATGATACAGCTATATCCCAGCAGCTTGAAGCAACTTGTGTCCAGTTATATCCCATCAGACAGAGAATCATATCCTACCAGTTGGTGAAACTTAGAACCACAACTGTTCAAATGATAATGACCCTACTCAAGAGCCATACATTTGACCAAAATAAAGTACACAAATAGTCATACAGACTTAAAAATAATATGATTTTAACAATGAGGACAATTGAGAGATAAAAAAGAACCACAGTACCGTGATGACACTGGATGCTTTTCAGCGGTAGGGTTATGAGTGCTTTTTTCCTTTCTCTACGCTTTTTTGTCTTCTCCAAATCCTTTGAAAACATGTGTATTACTTCAGCACACACACACACACAAAGACAAAATTGACATTCAAAATTCCAAAAGGAACTTCTTCCAAGCCTTCTAAAGAAATAAGAAGTTGTCAAAGGACCCAGGCAAGGCTCCTGTTCCAACATAATTGTGACATTGCCCTGGTACGCGTTATTCGGGAAATAAGGAGTCTGTCGTGATTAGCACGGACACCCTTGGGGTAACTGCTGAGTTTGCAGATTCCAAGAGGGAGCTGTTCGGAGGTGGTGAGGGGAAATTAAGCTCCTATGAGACCCAGCAACCTCTAGCTCATGAATGGACTGCTGAGTGGGACTGAGCTTCCGGTGAAGAGAAACCCAGAGCAGCAAGCCTTAAAGAAATGTCCTCCCAATTGATTGTCAGCCCACAGACCAAGACGGCTGGGTATGAGGATCACCTCCCTGAGCGCCATCCCAGGAACAAATTTCTCACATACATATATGGTGATAAAATTTCTTTGGGGCAGGTAGTGTCTAAGTCACATGAGGTCCAGAATCTTAGAATGTCGGTGCTACCGAGGACCTAGGCAGGCAGCTCACCCAACTCTTCCGCTTTGCAAATGGGGAAACGTTGACCCAGCGGGGAAGAAACTTGCCAAAGTGCACGTGGAGAGTTTGCAGTTTGTGGGAGAGTCTAAGGGGAAAAGTCAGGTAGGCTGGAGGCCCGAGGGGCAGGAGACAGGCCTGGGCCTTTGCGAGAGAGTCGGAACTCGGACCACAGGAGAAAGCCACATCTCCCAAAAGACTGCCCCCTAATGAAAAGGCGAACTGAAAAACAAAAAAGTGTACTCTCGTTGTTACAGGAAGTTTTGTTTTTTAATAGAAAAGGCTGAACTGTCTCTTGCTGGGCTCTAAATTTAAAACATTATGCTGTATTTTCAAAAGCCAGTCACAAAATACCACCCGTTGTATGATTCCATTCATAGACAATGTCCAGAGTAGGCAAATCTATACAGACAAGAGGGGTTGCCTAGGCCTGGAGCAGGGGGTCAGGGGGGTGAAGACACGTTCTAAAATTGGGGTAAAGTTTACACGATTTCATCAATATATTTAAAATCACCAAACTATATACTTCATATAGGTGAATTTTATGGCGTGTGAACTTTGCATTATGATATGAATTATACTTCAGTAAAGTTATTTAAAACATGATTCAGAAGGAGAAAACAGATTAGGACAGAAGCAACATTCAAAAAATACAGTGGTTGAAAATTTTGCACAGGTGCTGAAACACATGGGTCAGTTCCAGAAGCACCTCAGTCCTAAGAAGGAGAACAAAGACCCACCTCTGGACGTAATCCCGTGAGGCTGCACAACACTAGAAGCAAAGAGACAATCTTAGAAACAAAAAGAGATTAAAAAAGAAGGGTTATCAACAATAGAACCACAGTTAGATCGACAATAGGCTTTTCAGCAATGGCAACGACACCCAAAAGACAGTGGTCCCTGGTCTTTTGGGGCACCTGTCCCTACTGCAGGTAACTGTTGGTGGACGGTGGTCCCAGCACACACAGAGAACTGATGGGACGGATTGGACAAGGGCATCTGTATGAGGCGTGGAGGTGGTTCCTGAGCATGAACTAGCCCCGCAGGAAGGAAGAGAGGCTGGGAGGCACCAGCTGGGTCTGGGACATGCTGTGCACGGCCTGGAGTGCACTCAGTCACCTTCCAGGGCCTCATGCCTGTGGTCTTGATAAGGGAGTTCCAACAACAGCGAACCATGAGAGCAAGACCAAAATAGGAGTCGGCATCATCTCGACAGGGAGACAGAGCGCCAGCTGCATCTCACGGAGAGAAGACATGACCAGTAGTTTGGCCAAAGACGGGGACCATGGCCAGGGGACCTGTGGCCAGGCATCAGTGGGCACTGGCAGGAGCCAGGCACCAGCCAAGCTATATCACTTGTCGCATTGGCAAAGACTCAATGTCCTAGTTTGATTCTAAAGAACTTTTGGAGGGGAGAGGCCCCCAGATCCAAAGTTAGTTCCAGTGGTTAAAACATTCAAATGAGAAGAGAAACACTTCAAAACTCTGCTGGGTACCACTCGAGCATAACAGATGGCTCTTGCTCCTACTTCAGTTCTTCAGTATTGCCCAAAGGAGAGAGTCTCAGCAGATGTTCGAAGTACATAGCATCATCTCTCCCAGGTGGCAACTTTGAAGGGTGTGTGAACTCTATGTCCTTGTTTGAAATCAGTTTCACTCTCTCAGTCACACCTCATGTGAAACTTACACTCAGAGACTCAGCTCTGCGTTCAGTCCACGGTTGCTACTATGTGAGGAAGAGAAAAAAATCAATCGTGCAGTTCCTGGTACTTGGTTGCTGTTCAATGAATGTTAGCTCCTGGCCCTCCTCCTGTGTGCATTTGGAAAACAAAAAGTAGAGCTTCCTAGAAATGGTAACCGTTGTATCTTACTGAGTAAGGTCCCATAATGAATGGGTTTATCATATTTAGATGAGGCCTCTCGCCTTAGTGGTCCTGCTGGTTTCCTGCTGGCCCTCCTTGTGCTTAATGATTATTAATGAATGATGACAAAGACCTTTTGGGGGAGAATTCAACTAAACAGCCCGCCTAAGCTTTCAAGTGGGTTTATAAGAAGCACACACACATTGAACACACGTCATCTCTGCTTTGCAAGAGGAAAGTTTATTAGGAGATGTGCAAAGGGACTGGGGAACTGCAAGAAAAGGTCAAAGCAACAGAGGGGACCATGGAACATCTCAGATGACTCCTTCCTGGCCCAAACCTGTCAGACCCTCAGGGCAGGTTACAAGAGGGCAGCTTTGAGTGAAGAGGAATAGGCAGGCTGGGCTCAGAGCTGGCCACACCCCAGATGTACGTTCTTCCTGCAGCTGGTGACTATCAGTGATGCCTGGGGTGGGGCCCTGCAGTGATGGGTGTCAGGGAAATGGGGCTGCTCCATCGGTGGTCCTTCTGTCTTCCTGCAATCCTCCTGCTGGCACCAGGATATCTAGCACCCAAGGGTGCTGCAGGGCCCACAGCGGGTTCGGGGGCCACAAGGGGCACAGGGATTGATGACACAAGGCCCAATGGGCTTGTCACATGCGTTGGTCGTGGCGCAGGGGTTGCAGGGCAGCCTGGGACACAGAATCATTAGCTTGTCAGCATGAGAGGGATAATTTAAAAAAGAAAAAAAAGAGGGGGCTCAACCCAGGTTGACAAGGAGACAAGCGGGATTCATGCTCTGGCATCTTAGGAGGCCAAGCCTGTTCCATCACTACTTCTACAAAGCCAGAGACAGTGGTGGCAGAAAAGAGCAGACTCTGGTGCAGTCCCAGCCCCGCCTCGGTAACCCTGGAGTCATGGGGAAGTCCAGTCTCTCAAGTATCTTTTGGACCAGAAAGTACCTTTAGGCCAGCTAATGGTAGTAACAAATACCCTCCACTTCCCCCTGCTATAATATAAACCTCTGGTCTCTGCAGAGACATTGGCTTCTGAAACTTGACCTACAAAGTCCTCATTTTATCCTTCAGAACAGCTGGGCTTGTGCTGCCTGCCGGGTACTCACTTGCAGTCCTCGCTCTCCAGCAGGCCCCGGTACGTGTTGATCTCACACTCCAGCCGCGCCTTGACGTCCAGCAGCACCTGGTACTCCTGGTTCTGCCGCTCCAGGTCACTCCTGATCTCCGCCAGCTGGGACTCCACGTTGGTGATCATGCACTGCACCTGGGACAGCTGGGAGCTGTAGCGGGCCTCAGTCTCCGTCAGCGTGTTCTCCAGGGAGTCCCTCTGTGGGGGGGACATAAGGAATGTCACAGAGCTGCTCCTTTAACATGTCCCTCCACAGGGTTCCATGCAACCCACAGCTTCAAGAGTTCAGGAGACTATGATCCAAAAGGTCTGCCAATGACTCTGATTCCCCGACCTCATACTTGTGACCAGGAGATGTGGACGATACCCACCAGGTTGTGCTGGGCCTGCAGCTCGATCTCCAGGGCATTGACCGTGCGTCTCAGCTCAATGATCTCCGCCTGGCAGGTCTGCAGCTGCTCTGAGCTGGACACCACCTGCTTGTTCAGCTCCTGGGTCTGACGCACCAAAGGTAAGACACAGGATCAGTCCCTGCCTTGAGGTTCCCAAGGTCCTGAGTGGCCCTGTGCTGAGATGCCCACCTGGTTGGCGAACCATTCCTCCACGTCCCTGCGGTTGGTCTCCACCAGGGCCTCGTACTGACACCTGGTCTCATTGAGCACACGGTTCAGGTCCACGGTGGGAGCAGCGTCCACCTCCACGTTGAGGCGGTCTCCAATCTGGCAGCGCAGGGTGTTGACTTCCTGGTGGAGGAAGGGGAAGGAATGAACCCACAGGAAGAGTCTGAAAGAAACTCTCCTTGAAGGAGTATAATGTGGTGGGAAGAGGATCGCACTGAAATTTAAGATTGGGGAATTGAAGCCCACCTGATGCAAAACCCAGCCAAGTTACCCCTTGTGATTCAGGCCTCCTGTCTGAGCCCCCCCCTCATCTGTATCGCGTGACTGCCTGATCAAATGATTGCTAATGTGTGGTCCCACTCCAAGAGTTTGTCATTTTCCTCTGATTTTCTCTTTTCTCAGTGATAAGCCTGGCATGATAACTGGTTTTGAATCGTTGCTACTTAAATATAGAGAAACCAGATTTACCAGCTCCCATTTATATTATGTCTTCTACCATCATTCACTATCTGTTAAGGATTGCTTCCTCTTCTAAATATCTAATGTTTGTCCTGGTTGGGTAGCTCAGTGGGTGAGCACATTGTCTCAGTATGCCAGGGTTGCAGGTTCAATCCCCAGTCAGGGCACATATGAAACGCAACCACTGAATGTATAAATAAGTGGATATGTATCTGTTTATCTATCTATCTCTCCCTCTTCCCTCTCCCTTCCTCTCTCTCTAAAATCAACAAATTAAAAAAAAATTAATGACAAAAAATATCTAAATGTTTGAGACACGCATCTGATTTCCTAGTATTACATTCAACCCTGAGGTCTGAACCAACCATTATCTGAGTTCCTTCATTTCTCCCGTTTCTCTCATCTGTCCCTCCAACCAGCTTGGGTTCTGACATCTACCCAGTACATCTGACATACTACAAAGAGTTTGCTGTCTCCTTCCATTCTTAGCCAGTCTTAGGCATCTATTCAGAAGATAACAGATCTTATCCAACAGTAGGAAGTATTTTAAACATCTTTGTCGGGACTCTGTTGGCTCCAAGTAGAGATAGGTCAGCTGACCACACTCTTTTAGATTTTTTTTTTTAAGTGGAGGCCTGTGATTCATTCCCTAGCAATCTCCCAAATACATTTTGAGCACCCACCAAAATGTTCTGTTAGGTCTAGGGTGTGCTTTAGTAAAGACCTGCCATATCCTGCCCAGCGGAGTTAGGGACTCTCAATATTGGGAGGTTGGGGGCTAGGTCTCCCTCACCTGCTCATGGTTCTGCTTGAGGCAGAGCAGCTCCTCCTTCAGGGACTCCACCTGGGCCTCCAGGTCGGACTTGCACAGGGTCAGCTCGTCCAGGATCCTGCGCAGGCTGTTGATGTCTGACTCCACCAGCTGCCGCAAGCCCATTTCCGTCTCGTACCTGCGCACACACACAGCCAAAGGTCAAAGGAGATTAAAGAGGAAGAATTTTTCCCAGGCTTTACTTGGTTGACCTGTATTATGAAATTCTTCAAAGTTTATGAAGAAAATAACACCACACTGAATAAAAAGACCTATTTCTGCCCTGAGACCCAGAGAGAAGGTTCTAATCCGTAGTAACTGCGCTTGTTCCACAAACACCATTCACAGGTTTCTGTCAACTAAGACCTGTCATCCTGCCTCCCAAAGTGAGTCTGTAAACCTCGTCAGCCTGCCCTATGGGCTGCCTCACGCTCCTTTCCAGCCACCTTGGGAAGCCATCTGGTGTCATGAGAGAAGCACCCAATGAGAAGTCAGATCCAACCTTGTCTTTAGGACTGTGGATAAGTTCCTTAACCTCTCTGAGCCTTGGTTTCCTCATCTGTAAAATGGGAACCAACCGCACTAACACTTACTCCATCGGGTTGGTCTGAGGATGAAGAAAGGACATAGGTAAGATTACATTGTCGGCTGCAGAGTCCCATCAAAATGCCAAGGATTTTAGGATTGTAATGGTCAATCCTAGAAAAAAACTGATTGATGCTCTGAAATGGATTTTGTCTTCTGTATTTTAATGGGCAGGTAGTGACTACTCTATATGAAGAAATCAGTGTGAAATTCACTTTTCAACTTGGTCCAGACATCAAGTTGAAAAAGAGAAAGAATGGGTGGTTCCTTGAGCTCCTTCAAAGCAAACTTAAAATACAGAATCCTTGCATTTGGTGAGGAGACTTTGACACATTGAACTTAACAACCCCAATGCAAGAGCCCCCCACCCCACTAGCGGACAGACAGCTTCTGCTTGCACACTCTCAGCACAGGGTCCATCCCTTTGCGGCTCAGCCTGCCCCTCGCTAGACTTCTCTGATGATCAGAAAATTCTCACTTGGTCCTGAAGTCGTCCGCAGCCAGCTTGGCGTTGTCGATCTGCACCACCAGCCTGGCGTTCTCCGCCTTGCTGCACAGGATCTGGAGCCAGAATTAATTGTGGAATGAGTTATTCTCAGAAGGAATGCCTCATGTCCTCGCAGAGAAAGCTATTTTATTTCAGCCACATTTCTTCTAACCAATTTAGAGTCTTCTCAGATTTTTAGTTTGGGGCTAAAAGGAGGATTAATAGAACTGAGCATTTCAAAACTGAAACAGTCGGCGGGGAGTGTGCCCTCCGTTGTGAATGCTTCTCTTCTCAGTCTGCTGCTGGCTTCCTGTAGGAACTGAGCATCTTGGGTACCAAGCCTCACATAGGGGGACCAGCACCCCAGTTGGCTCAGGACTAGGGAGTTCTGGGGGTGCTAAACCCAGAAAAATCCCAAGAAAATCAGGACAGTTTATTCAGCCTGCCCTCTAACCCACTTATTCTCCCTGATCTCTGCATTCTTCCCTCATGTTACCCTGGACGAGGCTTTTATCACACAAAGCTTCTCCTTCTACCTGGAGTGCCCTGGGATGCCCTCACCCACTGAGCAAGACCCCTTGTATAACCCGCAGTCCCCTCCTTTCCTGCTCCTACAGGGGGTCACTTCCTCTATGAGCGCTCACAGCACTTTGTCCTCAGCTAGTTACGCACCTAACCACCTTCGCCATGGCCATTCATTTCCACACCTCTCTCCCCTATTAGGTCAACTTAGTGCTTCACCCCCCACTCCAACACCATGCCAGTGTGGGACAGTCAGTACATACTCTTCAAGTCACATGGCTCTTCCCTGACATGCCCTTTCCAGAACGACAGATCAGTAGACATAGCTCCCCTCTGAGATTCAAGAGCTTGTGCAATTGGCATAGTGCTCATCCTTCAAACTCTGCTCAGACATTGCCTCTTCTGGGAAGCCCCTCCTGATGTATACTGTGTGTTATGTCCCACCTCTGTGCTGACTCTGCTTTTCCCCATTTCAGTCCCTGAGTTTCTGGCCAGGAATTCTCACTTGTGCACATGCTTGCTCTAGGGGGTGGCGCAGTGTCTGTGCCTGTTAGCGAGGCTTCTGAAGTCAAGGGCTCTTTGTTTGTCTTTTTGTTTTGTTTTTTTACAATCTGTTACTACAGTTTTAAAAGGCTTTCAATATTTGGGAATTTACTAACAAAACTCCTAGCCCCGAGAAATAATTTGGGTGCATATGGGTTTTTTTAATGTTGTAGTCTCTGAAAACAAGATCAGGATATCATCATAGAACTGAAGAATCTGATATTCTGGTTGTAGGTAAGAAGCAATATAAAATTGCTGTGACTGGTTTGGGCCTAATGCCTTACCCTCCCCCTGGTCTGTATCTTCCCCTAGTGGGACACCCAAGTAGATGTTCTAAGACTACCTGAGGGGTCATACCTAAGCTTGTGAAGGCTATGTCTTCATCATTCTCAGTAATAGCTTTGAGCAGCCTGAAATCCCTTCAGAAGGGGGTATGTTAAACTTGGAAAAATAGTTCACTAAATTGGCAGTGTGGGGCCCACCGCTCACCTTCTGCTGCAGCTCCTCGATGGTCCGGAAGTAGGACTGGTAGCTGGGGCACATCAGCGGCTCCTGCTGCTGGCATCGCTCCTGGATGCGGCACTCCAGCTCCGCGTTCTCCCGCTCCAGCTGTCGCACCTTCTCCAGGTAGCTGGCCAGGCGTTCGTTCAGGAACTGCATGGTCTCCTTCTCGCTGCCGTTGAAGGAGCCCTCACAGAACCAGCCGCAGTTGCCCACATTGGCGGGGATATTGCAGGCCCCGGGCAGGGGGATGTTGTGGCAGCTGGGGGCCACGCAGGGCCGGGAGGGGCAGCCGGAGCGGCAGCTCAGGTTAGACAGGCAGCAGCTGTAAGGCATGGTGCTGGGAGGGAGCCGAGGTCTACAGGTCAGTAACGAAGCCTGATTCCTTTTCTCCGGTGTGAGCCCTGGTCCTCTCCGAGGGCCTTTTATTTTGTCAGCAGAGGGTGGGGCAGCCACGTACAGCATTGCCCCCTTTTACCCTGTTTACCAATTTTTCCATTTGTTTTTTTGGCCACTTCACACGAGTCCTTTACCTCATAAAACATTTTACTCGGGCTTCTTGCTAAGTCAGGACTCCTCACCCATCATGCTGGTTGGCTAAGTAAACAGTTCAAAGTGACCAACCTATTACCTGCCAACGGAGTGCTTATTCACAGGGTGTTGAGTGAGATTGACAGCTGGACCCCATCCCCCCGAGTTGCAGGCAGTTCTGTGCCTCTTTGTCCCTAACAAGGCCTGGTCTGAGCCTCACTTAGCTCCTACTCAGTGAGGATTCTGTGACAAAACCCATCTCTGGAAGCCCGCCTGGAAACCAGACTGTTGTGTAGGGAATCCTGGAAAGCAAGACCAGAAAGGATTTCGAAGGCCATGCAGTTCAATGTCCCTTAGCCATTCCATCCAGGGCAGATGGAGGCAATGGCAGCCTCTCCCTCGTGGGGGTTGCAGGAAGCCCCCAGGCTCCATTTCTGCTATTCCTCAATGTTCATGGGACATTCGGAAAACTAATGTGGGGGCCATGCCATGCGCTCACACACAGCATGACTTACTAGAACGGCTGCTGCTTGCGGAGCGCACGCTGGGCTAGGCACCTCCCATGCGTCATCTCCTTCAGTCCACACACAATCCTGCAGGGTTTGTAGATGAGGACACCATGCTTCTGAGAGGTGGCCCATGCTCATGGTGGGGCCAGCATTCCCACCCCAAGCTCTGCGATTCCAGCGGCCATGCTCACTCCATCACTAACCGCCTCTCTTTGCCGATCTCCTCACAGCTGCGGTGCAGCAGTGCACAAATGGATTGAATTCAGTGGGACTCAGCCACTCCTAGGCTTGAGCCCTGGATTAGAATGGGCTGAGAAACAAAAGCCTGCTCTCTACCAAAGCAGAAAAGGTCATTTTTATTCTAACAGAAGGAAGTCTACTACATGGGAAAGTATTATAGCCACCAAAAGCTAGAAAGAAGGAAACCTTCGGTTGCTTTGACACAAACAACTGAGCCCAGTGCCCCAAAGGGTGTGACCCTGAAAAGCCACCACATTGTTACATCTATAAAGGCACGTTGTGGCCATTGATACATTTTGGCAAACAGATGTTCTGCCCTCGTGCTGTTCCAGATGGAGGTAAGAACCATGAAGATGTCATGTTTAATCCATCGGTGTTCAAAATATGAAAGCTACCTCTTGAAGCCGTCCCTTTTGAAAGTTCCCTGCTGATGCCTTCCGTGTGACCGTTACGCAGCTCGCCCCTTCTTCAGACTGGTTCTCTCAGCCCGGGATATTCCTTCATCTTATCCTCACTGAGGGCAAATCTTCATCTCCTGAGGGTGTGTTTATTTTTGGAGTCAGCCAGATATCCTCTGGAACCAAACCTGGGATAAACAACCAAAGTTAGTAGCATCTTTACTGGGTCAGAAACACACTGTCGCTATGAAATAAAGGGTGATTCTAAAAGTCATTTCCAAGATGGAGCTTCAAGTACACTTTCATAAAATATAGAGGCTTTAGAGAAAATGTGTAGTCCCCCAGAGCGTATGCTTTGAAGGCCCTGACATCTCACCCATGTGCAAGATCCTCAACTCACTGGCCCTCCTGCCCGAAGCTCTGCCTGCAAAGAGATGGGGAATGAGTGTGTGGTGCCAAGTATGTACCCAGCTGACTGAAGCCCTATTAGATGAGAGGAAATAACACACAGTGAATAGCTAGATCCATAGGCTTTTCTCTCTTTCTCCCCTTCTTCTATGCCCCAAGCTTCCAAAGAGGAGAATCTACACAATGGCACTTTTTCAAGAAAGGAAAGGCATAGTGTGTTGTAAACTGGCACATATGCCCATGGGGGTCCCTATAACCGCTACAATAGCTTCGACCTCCGTCAGAATGGAATAATCCAGAGGTAAGTATCTATATACCTTCAATAGTGGAAGGCAGAGTTTAGAAAACACAACTATTCTGTCCTGGCTGGTGTGGCTCAGTGGATTAAGTGCCAGCCTACAAAGCAAAGGGCCACCAGTTCAATTCACAGTCAGGGCACATGCCTGGGTTGCAGGCCAGGTCCCCAGTAGGAGTGTGAAAGGTAACCGCATATTGATGTTTTTCTCCCTCTCTTTCTCCCTCCCTTCCTCTCTCTCTAAAAATAAATAAATCAAATCTTTAAAAAAGAAGAAAACACGACTGTTCCCACCGTCGAGTAGAAGTAACCGTGATTGCTGCCTAGCTACACGCTCGTTAGATGGTAATAGTTGAGAAGACTTGGGTCTGCAGAGAAAAGAGCCAGGTTTCCATTAGCTTCCCGGGAATTCTGGAAGACAATTGCTTTTTATTTCCTCTACTGACTGTGTATTGAGAATTGTTGCCTTGGCATAAGCAATGGCATTGTCTCCAGCCTATGACCCCTCAATAAATATGATGAGCAAATGAAATCCTAACAAACAGAAAGATTTTACACCTGCCCATGTAATTGTGGCAGACGCAAATTACAGTTGAGATTTAAGGATGCTATTTATTATGGAAGCCAAGGCTATTTTCGTGGGAGAGATGACGCGTAAACTCATCAGTGGTACTTAACCATGGAGTGGAGTCCACTGAGGCCGTCCTCCCTGTGACAGGACTTTAAAGGCATTAGGAGGTCACCCCTCTCCTCCTCAAACCATCTTCCCTCAGGGCCAGGTGCTGGCCCTTGAAATTCTCACCATGAGAAATGGAGTGGTGAACACATAATACAATGTACAGATGATGTGTTATAGAACTGTACACCTGAAACTCACATAATTTTATTGACCAGTGTCACCCCAATAAATTCAGTTAAAAAGAAAGAGAAATGTAAAATGTGTTCTCTGGGAAGTGCGAAGTAGCACATTGGACCACTTGTCAATTTCTTATAAATTAATGTGTACAAATGTCAAGGAGAGGCCAACACTACCATCAGTAGGTACACACAGAGCAGGAGACTGACCTATGCCAAAGACAAATGGAAAGTCCCTCCCTGGGGGGAATTATAGAAACAGAAACACTGTCAACACCAACACTAGCCCATCCTGTTGAGCCAACCCCAGTTAGGGCTGCTTATGAGACCAGGATGTAGGGCTTCCATAGACTGCTCCATAAAGGCGGCTGTTGCCAAGTTATCAACCACCCAGCCTCACTGCATTGAGAGGAGAAATTGCGATGGTAATCCAAGAACTAAGCCAATGGTTTTGGTTCCGAGAAGATGCTCCAACAGGGTTTCCAATGAGGGACAAGCAGGAGAGGACCTGGAGAATGATCCAGGTCAGTAGTAAGGTGCACTGAGCAAAGAGAGGAACAGATACCTCAAAATGGGATTTGGGGCTCATTCTGCCAACCCTCCCCAAAGCCACTGTTCTTTCTCTCACACTCAGTCCTGGACTCCCAATGGGAATGAAGTTCCAACAAGGGTCTTAAAGGACAAACCCAGTCAGAAAAATGCAACGTTCATCAGTGCGTTTTTAACTCTACCCAGTCTAGAATAGAGAAGTCAAAAAGAACATGAAATGATCCAAAGCAACGTAACTTAACTGTCCTAGTCCTCCGGGAAAGCTGGATTCAGGAGGAATTTGAACCTGTGTATGTGACTGCTCTGAGATCAAAGGGGGCGGCAGACGCTCAAACGCGTTTCGTAGCCCACAGAGGATAAGACGAAGTGAGCGTCGTGTTGAGTATGAAGGTGTTGTTTTAAACGTATGCGTGAAGGTCACTATCGAGTTGATGATTTGAGACAGATGGGAAAGAGCCACTGAACCACGTCGTCTTCCCCCAGCATCCCACAGCCCCTGCACGCTCTACAGTCCCTAGTGATCTCCCCACGGCTGTTTCCAGGGGCTTTGTCTGCATTCTCATCTTCTCAGACGTGGGTGCTGCTGACCAGCCCATCAAAACTCTGACTTCTTTTACTTCTCTGTCACTTCAGCCACCCCTCCCCTTCCCTCTCCAGCTGCTTTTAACTAGAGGTCATCTCTGTCTTCAGAGAGCTGGCTAAGCCAGGGCAGAACTTCATGCCAGGGACTTTGGGGAGCCCCAGGCCTCGTCCGTCATTCCTATCAGTGTCCCCACCATCCTTCCACCCACTAACGTCATCCCCTGGAAAATCTTAGCAACCCCTACACCTCTATGCTATCCTATAATGCCAACATCTCTCCCAAATCTAGTCCTTTTTTTCTAGCTTTTTTCCCCACTGGAAATGCACTATTATTTCATTTTCTGAGGCTCAACAACTTCACTCCAGTTGACCCAGAGTAGGTATCCAGTCAGTACTAGTTTCCTTCTGCCTCACTCCATTGTTCTACCTCCAGTCAGTTTCCCAGATCCCGAGCTGTGCCTCTGAAACCCGCCCCCTTGCCCCACCCCTCCCCCACCTCCACCCCCTCAGTCCTCATTTCTTATCAGCCTCCAGACTGGTCTTCCTTTTTTCTCACTAAAACCCGCCTACACATAACTCCCTGATGTGTCACCTGCCAACCTTCCTTACAAGCAAATTTCACAGACAACCATTCAAAGCACCGCCAAATATGATTTTTACCTACTTTGCGGTTTCATCTTCCATATTTATCCTCTGCTTCAGGCTGAAAATTGGTCTGTCTGGCTCTAAACATACCTCCTGCTTCATGTCCTTGCCAGGCCAAGGTCATGCTTGAAAAAACTTTCCCTCTTCTCAGACCTGCACACACTCATCTGTCCAAACATATCCCATCAAACTGTATTCCAGAAGTATGCTAATACCGCACAGTCATAGTTGATTGAAGTTGGAGCTATGGGAAGTATATAAAGTTTTAATGTCCTTCTCATGAATCCTCATTAGTGATACTGTTCCCTGTTTATGCCACGTAAAGTATTCTATGGTTTACACTAGGTTTTGCTCAGGTGAAGATACCGCCTCTCTCGAAGGGCATGTAGTCAATGAGACAGGCAGACAAAATTTATAGACACAGAATATTTGGGTTTTCAAAGCCCTGACTGAGTGCTTCCTCTTTCTTGGAGACTCTTCTCACCACTCCCTCAGACTTCAGAAATTCGTCATTCTTTACTTACACCTTTCTTGGGCCACGTTGATGTCTGTTTGTGTTGTGTGTAGAGGTCATCTCTTTGTCTTATCCACCCTAGACTCTAAACATGCTCTGGGCCAGGACTGGGGTTCACTTATTTCTGTGTTCTCAGCACCCCACAGAGTACAGACGCACACACCAAATAATCAATTGTGGTTGTGTTGGTCAGATAACATCAAATGAAATGGATCATCTATCAAGTGGTTGGTAGACTTGAGGATTTTAATAATTCACAAATGGGGGAGGTAGGCTAGGAACAATGTGTGTTGGAGGAGATTGAATGAACATTGGCCTTTTTTGGAATTACAGGAAATAAAATGGTAAAGAGATTATGGAAGAACATTATAGATATGAGCAAAACCCTAGAGGAAAGAGTAAACTTGAAGAGAGGGAGGTAAGGACACATGCCTGCCTGCATTTAAAGGATCTTGAGATTACAAAGTATCAGGTATAAAGAGTACAAGATGAACCAGCTTGACAAAAATAAGTTTTAGTCCAATTAAATTTAGTGCAATGCGACGTGATGGCCTGATACCAAGTGAAACTGTCCTACAGGCAAGCAAAGACTGGAACTTGAGCTCAGGTGAGAATGAGATTTGGGCATCATCAGCATAGAGTGGAGAGAGAAAACCAAGGAGCCAAGGGTCTGAGTATTTCCTCCACTGGGGACAGAAAGGGGAAGTTGAGCTAAATGGGAGTCAGCGGACAGGCAGTTTAGAGATAGAAGAAGAAGACCCAGAGCGGGCATGAAATCATTGAAGACACATCTTGAGGGAAGGACAGGTATCTATGGGGTCTGTCCAGAAAAAGTCCAGCCATTGTTAATAAAACAAGAACCATTTGTGCGACATTGATGTAACCTGGCAGCCAAGGAGAGTGGACTGGAATGCACATGCATGAACAATGACGACTTCACTGTACTAGTCAGTGGGGGCAGTAGGTGCCGTTGAGTCATCATGTGTACTGTGTGGCCATTGCATTCAAAATGATTGAGCAAATAGAGCAACGAATCAGCATCAAATTTTGCATTGAGCTTGAACATTCCTCTGTGGAAACTTTTCAGATGATTCAGAAGTCCACAGCTATGGACAACTGGTGACTGACAGCTTCATCACAACAATGCACCTGCTCATGCATCATGTCTCATGCAGAGTGTTTTTGCAAAACATCAAATCACCCAGGTAACCCAGCGCCCTTACAGCCTAGATTTGGTGCCCCGCAACTTCTGGCTTTTTCCAAAACTAAAATCACCTTTGAAAGAGAAGAGATTTCAGACTGTCGATGAGATTCAGGAAAATACAACAGGGCAGCTGATGGTGATTAGGTGAACTATATGAGGTCTCAAGGTGCCTACTTTGAAGGGAACTGAGACGTCATTGTCCCTGTGTTTATTGTATCTTGTATCTTCTTCAATAATGTCTCTGTTTTTCACATTGCATGGTTAGATACCTTCTAACCATGCAGGTGCAGCTGAGACATGGACAGGAAAAGGTAGCTGCCCTTTGAGCTGTTTCTGTAGAAGCTGATCTTTACAGTGTTGTAGAAAGGGAAGCAGTAATGAGGGTGACAATGGGAGACAGCATTGAGGTTTGGAGAGGAGTCTGTGTCGCCAAGGGCACTGCAACCAAGGCAAGATGGGCACGAGTGTTGAAGGCCAGGTTTTCTGCATGGTCTTCCCTTGGTGGGAGCCTTCCAGGAGGACAGCCCTCCCTCGCCATCCTCATTTACCAGTGAATGATGACAGCTGGCTTCAGTCATTCAACTCATTTCATCCTCCTAATGAAGGGGTATATTTATGAAACAGCCATGAGAAGTACTTTACAATGCATGAATATGAATGAGAAACACATTTACAATGCCAGAGAAATAAAGTTTATTGGGAAGTAAATGAAGTAGCCTCCTTGCATTCCAGAGAATGCCAGAGAAGCCGGGAAAGCAGGAAACACATATGTAGAGGAAACGCCCTAAAGTAATACCTGGAGCTCAGATTACAGAGAGTGGACATCTTCAGATACAGAGACTTAACCTTCAATAGGAGGGAGTTTTCCAGACATTGGATCTTGATGGTGTGTCTTTGCTTGTTGGATCTGGAAAGACTTTCCATATCTAGAAATATCACAGTGGGCATGACAAGGTTTCTGTGGCAACTGAGCTCTGGCAAAGGCAGGACCTGGGGCCTTTAATGGGCTGGATTTAAACAGCTTCATTGTAGTCTTCAAAGAGAGTGCCAGCATTTAAGTTAACAGCAACCTGTCTGAGAGCTGCCACAGGGCCTGCAGGAGTTTCCACAAGCGTTGGTGGTAGCACATGGATTGCAGGGGAGGCTGGAAGAGCAGAGATTTAGAATGGATTAGGGAGGGGAGTAGAGAAAACACCAAGGTTTAATGCAACAACCTGTGAGTTCTCAGTGGATGGACTTATTCGGAATCAAATGTGATTGTCACCAAATCCTTTCCCCTTCCCCACAATGCCATGGGCAGAAGAGGAAAATTGTCCTTTTAAAAAATAGTACACAGGTATTGTTAGGTCCCTGAGGCAGGGGATGCCCTTTGCTTTTAAACGTACATATCAGCTTAACTGTCACATAGTAGACATTAGATTAATGTGTGTAATTTGGTGAGTTGAAAATATGGCAAATATGTGATTGCCCACAGTGTTGTGTCGTCCACCACACATGTTTTCCCAGAAATCCTTTGCCTCATACTCACTTGCAGTCCTCACTCTCCAGAAGGTTCCGGTACGTGTTGATCTCGCACTCCAGCCGGGCCCGGATGTCCAGCAGCACCTGGTACTCCTGGTTCTGCCGCTCCAGGTCACTCCTGATCTCCGCCAGCTGGGACTCCACGTTGGTGATCATACACTGTACCTGGGACAGCTGAGAGCTGTAGCGGGCCTCGGTCTCTGTCAGCGTGTTCTCCAGGGAGTCCCTCTGTGGGGGGGACATAAGGAATGTCACAGAGCTGCTCCTTTAACATGTCCCTCCACAGGGTTCCATGCAACTCACAGCTTCAAGAGTTCAGGAGACTATGACCCAAAAGGCCTGCCAATGACTCTGATTTCCCAACTTCACACTTGTGACCAGGAGATGTGGACGATACCCACCAGGTTGTGCTGGGCCTGCAGCTCGATCTCCAGGGCGTTGACCGTGCGTCTCAGCTCGATGATCTCTGCCTGGCAGGTCTGCAGCTGCTCTGAGCTGGACACCACCTGCTTGTTCAGCTCCTGGGTCTGAAACACCAAAGGTAAAACACAGGATCAGATCCTACTTTGAGGGTCCCAAGGTCCTGAGTGGCCCTGTGCTGAGATGCCCACCTGGTTGGCGAACCATTCCTCCACGTCCCTGCGGTTGGTCTCCACCAGGGCCTCGTACTGACACCTGGTCTCATTGAGCACACGGTTCAGGTCCACGGTGGGGGCAGCATCCACCTCCACGTTGAGGCGGTCTCCAATCTGGCAGCGCAGGGTATTGACTTCCTGGTGGAGGAAGGGGAAGGAATGAACCCAGAGAAATAGGTCTGCTATCTTCCTGCTATGGTTAAGTGAGGACAAGCCTGCCACTAAAAAGAATATCCTGCTCTTCCAAAGACTGACACAGGTATTGTGTAAAAATAAATTCAATTTCTTGCCCAGAAAACTGAAACAAGCTCAGATTTCCTGTAAGACTAAGTCCCAATTCCTGGGCATGTCCAGGTCATTTGTCATATCCTGACATATCCATATAGTCACCCCATGCCCAGCCACACGTATCCACGGGCCAGCCTCAACTACAGCTCACTGTGCCACTTCCGTGTCCTTGCTCAGCCATCTTCCTCCTCCCCATGACATGCCTCTGAGAAGAGTTTCCTTTCAGGAAGACTGGATTATTTCCAGAACCATCTATGTACCTGTCTCTTATTTCCCTCTGCCAGTGTTGTATCAAGTCTTTACATGGCTGTCTCTCAGACTAGAGACTAGACTATGAGCTCTTGGAAGACAGGGTCCGTGTCTCATTTCCTTTTTTTTTTGTTCTCAATCTCTACCAACAAGTTCAGGACCTAACAGTGATCAACAGAGAGCATGGATATTCTTCCTCAGCACCACCAGCACCTGCCCAGCCCTCCTGGCTCACCTGACTACATGCTGTGGATGTCCCCTCATTAATCCCTGAGCTGACCCTGACTGAGTTCCTCAGAGAAGAATGTCAGCCCAGGGATCCTGATGGCAATTGCCTCTTGATACTGAAAGCTTAGCTCTGAAGCCTATTGTTTTATTTTGTTTCCCTCTCACCTCCTCATGGTTCTTCTTGAGACAGAGCAGCTCCTCCTTCAGGGACTCCACCTGGGCTTCCAGGTCGGCCTTGCACAGGGTCAGCTCGTCCAGGATCCTGCGCAGGCTGTTGATGTCTGACTCCACCAGCTGCCTGGAGGAGCGCTCCATCTCGTACCTGCACACACAGATTGGTGTGGGGGGAAGAGCCAGGGAGGAAGCCCATCTTCCTGTCCCAGGCCCTATTTGAAGGAATTGGCCTAGCTGTCTTTGAACTAACACAGTTTCCCATCCCTTCCCGTCCATGTGTCCCTCAAGCTCAGCTTGGATAGGCTGGAGAGGACCTGACTCGTCCTAACACCAGACAGTGCCCATGGGGACACCTGGGATGGAGTCTCTCTCTCCTCTCCATGTTGCTGGTTAATGTACCACCAAAGCAATCGATACTCCAAGACTTAATTTCATTTTCTGAATTCAGAGGCTTCAGGAGACCTTCCAGAAAGAGAGCCTGAGGTGCAGAGACCATATGAATCTAGATCTATGAAGCTGATTTTTCATTTCTAGCCACAAGAGGATGTGTATTCTCTTTCCCTTACAGGCAATGTTAGGCTCACGGAGTCCTGAAAGAGCCATAAGGACCTTGGAGGCCATCTGGCCAAAAAGTCTCAACATACTTGGTCCTGAAGTCATCAGAAGCCAGCTTGGCATTGTCGATCTGCACCACCAGCCTGGCGTTCTCAGACTTGGCACACAGAATCTGAAAATAAGACTCTACTGTGAGGCCCACTTGTCCTAGTGTTCAAAGACAGCCAGCTGCTGCACCCCACACACCCCACCGCTCACCTTCTGCTGCAGCTCCTCGACGGTCCGGAAGTAGGACTGGTAGCTGGGGCACATCAGCGGCTCCTGCTGCTGGCACCGCTCCCGGATGCGGCACTCCAGCTCCGCGTTCTCCCGCTCCAGCTGTCGCACCTTCTCCAGGTAGCTGGCCAGGCGTTCGTTGAGGAACTGCATGGTCTCCTTCTCGCTGCCGTTGAAGGAGCCCTCGCAGAACCAGCCGCAGTTGCCCACATTGGCGGGGATGTTGCAGGCCCCGGGCAGGGGGATGTTGTGGCAGCTGGGGGCCACGCAGGGCCGGGAGGGGCAGCCGGAGCGGCAGCTCAGGTTAGACAGGCAGCAGTTGTAAGGCATGGTGCCGGGAGAGGTGATGGAAGAACAGACGAGCTAATGGAGGTGGATGTGGGCGAGTTTGAGTCTCTCCTTCTTCCACGGTCCTTTTATACCTTTAAATTGTGGGTGGGGGCTTGACATCTAGCATAATTTCCTTTCCTAATGCTTCAGGTAATTTTTTCTCCAAAATATGCTAGTTAGATGCTGTCTCAGAGTCCCCCCTCATCCCATAAAATTATTCCATTCATCTTGCGTCACACTGGGCTCCTCCTGAGTGCTGGTGGTTGGTGAAATCAGAGTTTCATCAGATGGCTTCAAAGGAGACAGAATCATCACAGCCCCAAATGGTTGTTCCCATTAGTCAGAGGGGAGGACATCCAGGGACATGGGGTGGAGTAGTTTGGGACTCCTCACCCATGAGGTTCTGTCCCTGGACTCCCTAGAAAGAGAGTTTGGAGTGAACAGTCTCCTGGTGACCTTCTTCTTCCAAATGTACCCACATTTCAGTGTTCAACCTAACTTTACAGCAGAAATTCATCCTGTACCAGCTGTGAGTATTAAGAGCTTGACTCAGTGCAAATATTAATTGGGGCTTAGGAAATTTGTCAATAAGGGAGAGATCGAAAGTAATTGAGTGTTCATGGTTGGGAAATGAAATGAGTGGAGTGGGTAGGAACAGCACTGATGCAGAGATCAGCACACTATAGCCCACAGGCCAAGTTCGGCCCGCTGCCCTTTTTTTGGTAAATAAAGTTTTATTAGCACACAATCATGTTTATTCATTTAGGTATTGTCTAGGGCTGCTTTTGTCCTACAAGGGCAGAGTTGAGCAGTCGCAACAGAGACCACGTGGCCTGCAAAGCCTAAACTCTTTGCCGCCTGGCCCTTTTCAGAAGTTGACCAATTTTCACTGAAGCAACAATCTCCCCGAAGACGAGGAAAAGAAGAACGATATGAAAGGAAGCATGTCGGGAACGGTCTACAGAGAGCTCAGGCAACGGTGCCACTGCATAAATGCGAAGCATAACACTTCAGGCTTAACAAGGAAGGGAGCCCAGAGTGAGGTGCTCAGAGCTACCTTTGCGTTCATGGTGACCTTATCTCAAAGTCTCTGGAAACTTCTCCTGCCTTATTCCTAGACTGAGTCCTCTTTCTAAGAGCATTGAGCATCCCTAGAGGGTGGCTCTGCCAACCCGAGATCCTCCCAGAACAAAGCCACAGTGCCCACGAGAATGCAGCTTGACGCTGTCATCCGAAGAAGTAGACTCCGTCTTCGGTGAGTGTGTGTCTCTCCTTCACCCCTGCGATCAGACACCCTTTAACACTTCCAAACCCTCTTGTCCAATAATTTACTTTTTTTTATTCTCACCCGAGGACATTTTTCACTGTTTTGAGAGAGAGGGAGGGGGAGAGGGGGAGAGAAAGAGAAACATCGATTGGTGGCCTCCCGATTGAACCTGCAACCTAGGTGTGTGCCCTGGCCGGGAATCAAACCCACAACTTTCTAGTGTAGGACGACACTCCAACCAGCTGAGCCACACCAGCCAGCTCAATAACGAATCTCAACAAAGTAGCCTTCTTAGCTCATCTTCTATTTTCTGTCACTCCACCTGTCCTTTGTTCTGCACAAAAACAAAATCATGGTTTAGAAAGAATTCCCCGAAGGTTATTCACGGAACACAATAGAAATCACTTAAGAAGGGTGAGTCCGGGTTCAAAGGCAGTGAGGAAGGGACAGAAAAGCACACATCCAAGGCTAAATGACCTCGGTTCACATCTTCACTGGCGATGTGACCTCAGAGAAGCAAATTCCCTTTTTGACTCTTGTTTTCTTCATCTCTTAAATTGAGGCAATAATAATGCTACCCACTTCATAGTTTTGTTGTACAAGTTAAGTAAGATATTGTGTCTGAATGTGGTTGGTGGTGGGGGTGATGATGATCATCGCTGTAGCCTTCCTCCTTCCTATTGGTGACCCAGATGACTCAGATGAAGAGTTTTGTGAAAATTCAATGTTATTGAACAGACACCTGAACAGGTTGCCCATGCCAGGCCCAGTGGTGATCAAACCTCATTCATTTACCTGGCCAGCACTAAGGACACAGAACTGTATTCATGAGTTAATCAATGAAAATGCAAATCTTAGCATTTCCTTGGTGGCTGGAATAGGAAGTTCGCAGGTGGCATATGGTTCGTATCTTCTTCGCTCAGTTCCCAAAATCTTGTGGGCTTGGTTATCTTATTTGGGGTCGGTCTTGAGGAGGACAAGTCCCTGACATGGGCTTGTATTGTCACCAAAGCCTCCTTTCTTGTACTGTCATTGAAATGGACTCTACACATCTTCTGGGAACCCTCCAGCCTTACATCTCTGTGCAAGCCTTCATAATGATGATGATGGTGATGATGATGATGATGATGATGATGATGGTGGTACCATTTCACGAATACTTGTTACATGCCAAACAAGGTGCTAAGTGCTATGACATAATTCTCAGTTGATCCGTCCAACAACTCTATAAATTTGGTCTATAAAATTATTCCCCTTTACAGATTAAAGACACAGATAGGAAAGCCTCAGAATCTTCCCAAGCCACAGCCGACAAATGGCAGAGCTGGGATTTAGGCTACTCAGGTATCTAACTTCTGAGCCTGAATACCTAAACACAGTACAAGACATGTAGCACCGAAGCTACTCTGATTTCCTAGGGGAAGGAAATTGTAGATTAATTTCTGCCCCTATTGTACTGCCTGTAATTTTTGCTTCTGGTCCCCACTGGGGCCTTGTTTCCCACCCCCAACTTCCCCCCATCAGTCCTTCAAAGGTCAGTCTGCCCAAGCAGTCTTCTCACCCAGCTACTCTCTATGGCACCTTCCTGAACTAAGGTCAAGTTACACTCATTAGCTTTTCTCTACAGGGAAACAGCCATCCTTTTTCACAATTGCTTGATATGTCCAGATTGGAAATTAAATTGTGGGTTTTTGTTTGGTTTTTTTTTTAGCCTCTAAACAAATGAAAATGCACGATAGCATGACCTAAGGTGATTTAGAATCTGGGAGAAAACCTACCTGCCTAGCCTTGAACTTTTATTCTTGTAAAGTTGACTTTGGCAGTAGGTCCCATGTCGCAGAGTCGAAGAATTCTGTAGCTAGAAGGACTGGAGTCCATGGAAGAGAAGACTGAGGCACAGGCAGTGAAGTCAGAAGGAGATGATTATCAATAGGTTGCTTTCTAGTCAGGTGGTCCTACTAGGGCCCTGCCCATCGAGTGTTCCCATCTCACCCCAAAGAGTTTGGGTTCCATCCATTGGGATTTTCACCAATGTCACACATGCAGGATCTGAGACACTGGGAAGAAATTTAATTTGTCCATATGACACAGGTAGGTACATGCAAGTCTGCCTAGGCCATCACACCTCACTGTGAATTAGAGAGATGAGACGTTGCCTCCGTTAGGGTGTGTCGAAGCCCGAGGACTGGAAGAAAACGTGGAAACCAGATCATGAATTTTGATGCCAGCTCTGAGGACAGACAGGAAGACACACCTAGGTTCCCTGCATATTGCTTCGTTCCTCAGTAGAATAGAGGTTAAAAAGTGACAAATCCCACAAGCTTCTGAGGAGGTGTGACTCCTGGAAGTAATGAAATGGGCTTTTATAGAGAAAAAGACTTAGGAGTCCAGGGTGGCACTGCTCTTCCTGTAGATGCCAAGAGCAGCCTCAGGCTGCAAGGTACTTAGACAGTGGCTTTGACCCCAGATCCAGGGATGAAAAGAGCACCTTAGCTCTATCCCATAACAAATACAAAATTGTCAGGGAAACAGAAAGGAAAATAATCAGCAAAAATATTTAGGATGTGAGCCTGGGGAAAAGTCAAACATCTGAGAGTGTATGCCCAGTGAGCTAAGACTGTGGACCAAGACAGCTCAGGATCAGTAAAACAGATCACCCAAGAGGATTGGACATCCTCTTGGCCAACCAAGAAGGGACCTGGAGCCCCCATCAGAAGATGGGCCTGTGGCCAAAGAGTATTAAATAGAGCTAAGGAGAAGATATACCCCGGGTGTGGAGATGAGAGGGGGTTTTAGAGAAGAGAGAAACAATGGTGTGAAAGACAATAGGACAGTATATAAATTCTACTGTTGGGCATGAAACCAAACAAAATTTTTAAGATGACTATACTTTTTCATCCTAATAGAAATATTTGGTTTACACGTGTTCATAAACCCGATCTTCCATGAATCTCTTGGCAAGTATATAAAGCAGGTAGGGAAGAGATTGTTACCTCTGCTTTACCTTTGGGGAAACTGAGGCTTAGAGAAGCTTCTGTCCTGTCCAAAGACAGAGCTGGCAAGAAGATAAATCAGAAATATAACTCAGGTTCTGGTAAGTGGGTTGCAGTCTGGCTCATGGGAATTACCTGGAGAGTTTCTAAAACTCCCAGTGACCAGGCTGCATCCTAGACCAATGAAATCAGGCTCTCAGGGGCTGACTCGGGTCTCAACCTTTTTTTAAGTTCCTCAGTTGATTCCAAAGCAGAGCCAACATTGTGAACCACTGTCTTTGTCTGTGTGTCTGGTGATGAGAACAGAGTCCCTGGAAACAATTAAAGAGCCACATGGAAATGCTTAAGAAAATGTAGAACACATTTATAAAATTAAGACTGCTATCAAGACAGATTTTCGTGTTTAAAAGACATGGCAGAATTTACAGATCCAAAAAGCTTTACACCAGGCCAAACTCTTCCTTTATTCCAGTGATGCTCGCTCTGCCCAGAGCATGTTTGGAGCTGCTGCTCTGCCTTGTCTGTACCTTACAGCATCCAGTTTGTTGAGAGCAAACCTCTGTCTTCTAAGGATGGGTCTGATCATTTGGAAGCCATTCAAAGAGAAGCCTTGTGAATAAAGTAGACAAGTTAACTGTTTTTTTAAATCTTGATATAATGGTGGCATATAATCAACTCCAAAGCCAATTCCTAAAGAGATTTTCCAAATATTAGTTGGACTCTGTGTGCAAAGAACAACTTTGAAGGTCATTGACCTGGATGTATTATTATGTCCTGATTTTTAAATTGTTCTTCATACTTTGTAGTGATATCTTATGTGCACCTATAGCTAAAACATGGTTCAGATCCTATAATTGCGAATAACCAATCATGATTTTGAGTAAAATCACAGCTTGAGCAAAGGCTCAGTTTCCTCATCTGGAAAATGGGTTTACTATATATCATTGACATAAAGATTAATTAATATAAGTTCCTAGTATTTTGCCTAACCCATACTTAATGTTCAGTGAGTGTGAGCTGTATTTGTTGCCTTTTGCTCTTATCACAAATTACCACATTTTTAGTGTCTTAAAACAACACAGATTTATTATCTTAAACTTCTATCAGTAAGAAGTCTGACATAGGTTTAAAATCAAGATTTTACTCTGGGTTCAAATCAAGATTTTAAGTTGCATTCCTATGCACTAGCAATGAACAACCCAAGAA